>CAHIKZ030005106.1:2960000-3027500 GCA_903632075.3 Acanthosepion pharaonis
ACTGACGAGGCAGATTTTTTCCCACAGTAGGTTGCCATCCAAGGCTATAGAACCCAGTCTGCCCTGCTATTTACCCATAGCTGTAGGGAGAAGAAGAGGATTCATAACTTTCCCAAGGGTATTAGCCCGTAAGTGAATGTAATGGATTCGACTGAAATTCGGACTCGGCTCTCCGATTCCTCAATCCGAGACGCCATCCATTACTCCATGTGACCTGTAATCTGTTTGGGGAAGAGAGAGCTGATACGCTGATGGCGAATGTGTTCAGAGGAGTAGAATGTGAAAAAGATGTGTTTTCTCAATGAGTTTATTTAATTCAAACAACCAGATTATTCTAAAAGGATTAGAACATCGGTCAGAATGTATTATCGACGGATGTAACCATAGAAACATGTGATACTATGCTATGGACGTAACCATAGCAACATGTGATACGGAGGCGACACACTGCTGATGATAAATCTAGAATGTAAAATAAACGCAAGTATTAGACACTGTAGTTGACGAATGCAAGAAGCCAGTCTGTAATGGTTTTGTGAAGAAGAAGCATCGGGTTGGAAGTTGAAATAGATTAGGTGCGGAAATTTAACTACTGAGTGCGATGACTAAATTGTCGCCATTTTAAATTATAAATTTCGCGCATGCGCGTTTTTTTGTTTTTGATTTTGTCGACTGCACACTATAATAGGGTCAGTTGGGCGAGGTTTGTGAGGAAAATTACACCATGATGCAATTCACTCCGCCTAAAATTTAGAAAAAGGTAGACGGTACTGCTTTGCATTCGCGCCATAAGCTCCAATACGAACAATTCAGTGTTTAGCTGTCAATCTGAGTGTAGTGAAGAGGATTCGAAAGTTGGATGAGGCTAATGGTGATTACGATGATGTTTTGATTGATCATTCGTGATGGCGACATTATACCTCCATTTACCTTTCCCACAGATACTCAGACACTATAGGGAGACCTACAGTGGGGAGGTAGTGCTTCTTTTTATTCAAGAGGGTGGCAACTGAAAGACACCATTTCTGGCATCAGGAGTCTGCCATACAAGTAGAAGAAACCAGTCATTGCTGTCACACAATTTATGCGACCACATCACACTTTAAATCTGGCCAACTAATTCCCTAGACTGCCACGCCCTTGATTATTGTGTGTAGGAAGCAGTTGAGCGAGAGACCAACAAAACTTGTAACACCAAAGATGAACTGAAGGCAAGGATTACAACAGCATTCACAAACTTAAACAAAGAGACCCTCCAGAAGAGTTGCAGGAGATTCCGAAGTCATCTGGAGGCTGTGGTTGAAGGCAATGATGAATTTATTGAATAAATTTACTATTTCGAATTTCTTGATATTTTTTTATAATTTTGGTAAATATATCTGTAAAAATGAGATATCAGTGTTATTTTCATTTTTGTTAATTTAGACGACAATTTATCCTTCGCAACCTATATATGAATATATATATTATTCAAAAAGTGAGCACAAATACTTATTAATTAAAAAAATAGTAATTAATCTATAATATTATGCATAAATACATGTACAAGAATGTTTTTGATACAAGTTAAAAAATAAGCATAAATACGTAAAATGATTATCTTGTCAAAAATTCCTTTTTTCACAATATAGCTATTTTGCGTCATGCTTTTATAATTATTACCTAAACAATAATAATACTGAATATTTTTTAAAAACCGTAAAATATAATATTTAATCACATCTCCCTAATAGTTGTCGCGATCTCTGAATAAATTTACTCTTTAGTATTCGAAGATATTTTTGTGTAAATTTGGTAGCGATATCTTTCAAAATGAGACGTCAGCGTTACTTTCATTTTCGCCTCATTTAGGCGACAATTTATCCATCGCACCCTGTACATCTGTTAAAATGAGACGTCAGTGTTATTTTCATTCTTGCCTCATTTAGGCGACAATTTATCCATCGCACCCCGTATGTATTAAAATGAGGTCGGTTACTTTCATTTTCGCCTCATTTGGACGACAATTTATCCACCGCACCCTGTATATCTGTTAAAATGAGGTCAGTTTTAGATTCATTTTTTGCCTCATTTAGACGACAATTTATCCATCGCACCATTCATATCTGTTTTCATTTTTAAGTAATTTCGGCGTTCATCGAACCCTTCATGTCGGCAAGAACAGTCCTGCACATTTGTGACTGATCGGTTTGATTGATTTTGTTTAGTGACATCTAAATATTATGAATGTCACTGTATGCTTTCAACTACAGATAAAACGTCGTGGTGCAGGCAAACGAGCATTTCTCCAATCAGAAATGTCCTATGTTACCCTGTATGAAAGAGCGTTCGAATATAGAATACTAATAGAGAGGGAGAAGAAGAGAAAAAAAACATTAAAAAAGTGCGTCAGCATGAATCCTCTTGGTTAGGGACCTATGTCAGACTAATGGGGATTTCCTTTACAATTTCTTTTTCTTGCTCAACAAGTACACAGCGTGGAATTGCTTACTTAAGGGAGGAATTGAAAATATCTCAAGATTATAAATTTATCACCCAATACAAGGCCCAAGAGTTACTCAAGGTAGAGGATTACTCTGTGGTGATGTATGATTGCAAGGAAGGATAACAATTAAAGTTCATGGGGATATGCTGCTGCTATATATGGTCAGAAGCCCCCGCTAGTCCTCTTAGGGTCCTCAACAAAATCCAGACACGGATATGCAATGTGATTGGCCCTGATCTGGCATCTCGTTTACAGTCGCTCTCTCACAGGCGTACAGTCACTTCCCTCTGACTTTTCTACAAATGCTTTCACGATAAATGCTCCGACGAGCTACTTTCGCTGGTTCGCAAACTGCAGGAATTTAAGTGTGCTACTAGGCTGGCATCTCGGCCCCACGCTTTCAATGTCGAAACGGTTAAATGAAGCCGTCTCTTCTACTGCCATAGCTTCATGCGTCGCACATCCCGTCTGTAGAACTCCCTTCCCCTTACTTGCTTCCCTGATAACTATAATCTCCAACTATTCAAATCCAATGTCAATCGACATCTCCAGATGCCTTGATCTAATTCCCCGTTCTTCTTTTCATCCTTTCCTCTATCACGCCTCTTTACTCTTGCTCTTGGTGTCCTAGTGACACTCTCGTCTTGCTTAGGGGAAATGGAAATATATATATATATATATATATATATATATATATATATATATATATATTTAAAGATATTTTGTAGGTACAAAATTTAATGATCGAAATAAAAGTATAAAAATTTAATATTACAAGAAAATATTAAAGAATAAAAATAATATATAAAAATATATATATATATATAACGCGGGGTATATTAGCAACCAGTTTGTTTTAATTTTGAGCTTCCAAGGAATTCTGAAGAGCGGGAACGAAACCGGTTACTTCCCAAGTTGTTGTGTTATTTTTTTAATTATTTTTTATTGTTTAATATATCTTGTAATATTAAATTTTATACATTTTATTTTTTATTTATATATATATATATATATATGCAAGCAAGATAACGGGTAATCCTAGATTTGTACAAGTCAAGATTGTTGAGATTGGGTTGGACAGTTTTGTTTAGCAGTATATGAACTGTAGATATTTATCTAAATATTTTGTACGCAATTTTTATGACTATAACTGCATATATTTTATAAACGTATATAATCTTAGATATATACCATATTTGCGGCATATAAACGCACGGGTGTATAAGACGCACCCCAATTTCAGCAGCGAAAAAAATCGTAATTAGTAAAATTATTAGTAAATGGTACAGTCTAGGCTATATTTATGAGGTATTATTTTGGATAAACAAGCCATGAATACAATTAAAAAAATAATAGGAAAAAAAGAACAGCCTATAAAAACTTTATTAAATCCAAAGGTAAGAAAACAAAATAAAAATCAAGCAATTATTATAATTGGGCAAAACAGTACAGGTACCCTAAACAATTTTATTCTTCTTCAAATCCATAAAATACTTCGTCTTCTTTGTCAATACTCTGATACTCATTTTCAAAACTACTATCATCGTCGTTAAATAATGCATCATCTTCCGTTTCATTAAAAGCATTGCTTATGCCACACTTTTTAAAAAGATTTCACAACGATTTCTGGTCTAATATTATCCCAAGCTTGATTCACCTATTCGCAGAATTGTGCAATGCTGGGTCTTTTTATTCTTCCTGTAAGTGTAAGGTCGTGATCAGGCATTGCAATCCACGTGTTCCATTGCTTCTTCATGTTTAAGTCTAAGCTAATAGTTGTCAGGTAGCAAATTTCGGCAGACTATCGCGAATTTTAAAACTACATATGGCATAAAAGACGCAGGGGGATTTTAAATGATATTTTTAGTAAATAAAACTGCGCCGTATATGCCGTCAAATACGGTAGTTTATAGATAAAAAATATTGTTGTTATTTTGTTTTTATTGATGTCGGTAATTTTACTAAAAATCTATTTTTATACTT
The DNA here is from genome assembly GCA_903632075.3 of Acanthosepion pharaonis. Taxonomy (NCBI): domain Eukaryota; kingdom Metazoa; phylum Mollusca; class Cephalopoda; order Sepiida; family Sepiidae; genus Acanthosepion; species Acanthosepion pharaonis. The sequence goes on from CAHIKZ030005106.1 coordinate 2,964,469, forward strand.
TTTAGTGTTATACTAATTAATTTTACTATAAAATGTATTATTGGTAATATTTAAAAACTATATATTGTTTTTAATTTTACTATAAAAATCTATTGATGGTAATTTTGCTATAAATAGGTGTTGTTCGTATTTCTACAGTAAAAAACAAGTTTAGATATTTTACTATAAAAATAACCAATGGAATATACACTTGCGAATATCAGGTGCTGTAAACTTGGATGTGTGGGTGACATGGCATACAGAGATATAAAGGTGAAACAATAGTTCTCGTAGGATCATTAAAGTTAAGCAACGTCGAGCCTGGTCAATACTAAGATGGGTAACCACTTCGGAATATCAGGTACTGTAAGCTTTGATGTATGGGCGGCATGGTTTACAACCATATCACGCAGAAACAACGGTTCTCGTAGGATCATCGAAGTTAAGCAACGTCGGGCCTGTTCAGTACCTAGATGGGTGTCCACTTGCGAATATCAGGAGCTATAAGATTAGATGTACGCATGACATGTCTTACAGCCATATTATGTTGAAGCAATAGTTCTCGTATGATCACCGAAGTTAAGCAATGTCAAGCCTGCTCAGTACCTAGATGGGTAACCGCTTCGGAATACCAGGTGCTGTAAGCTTGAATGTGTGGGTGGCATTGTTTACAGCCATATCCCGCCGAAACAATGGTTTTCGTACCATCAACGAAGTTAAGCAACGTCGAGCCTGGTCAATACCTAGATGGGTAACCACTTTGGAATACTGGGTGTTGTAAGCTTGGATGTGCGCGTGGTCTAATGGATAATAACTCGGAATTCTTAATCGGAGTGGCAAGTTCTAATTCCCGTTAGATTCGTTATATTCACCCTTGGGAAAGGCATGGATCTACCCATTCTGTCCCCACCTATGGGTTAATTAGTAAGATTTGTATCGTTAAATCATTATGATCTGAAAACCAAAAAAAATCTTATAATCAAAAAACTATTTTCTGGCTTTAAATAACCGACAAAGTAAACGAATCTATCAATCAATCGATAATGATTTTTACCTCTTGCCAGTGAGTATATATTCTAGTTTCTTTACAATTGATGTTTAATCCTTTCTCCTTTACAAACTTATTTAGGGATTTCTGCAGATTTCTTGCTGTGTCCGCTATCATCATAGTGTCATCTGTGTATCGTGGATGGTTATCAATCATCTTAGCAGCAGAAATTAGTGTTCATAAAACATACTTGACGGAAAATAAAACGTACACAAAATAGCAGGAAGGAGCATGGCAAATTGTATATTAACTTCATACAATTTATATTTTTGTGTGTGTTGTTTTATGGTACGTGTGATAAAACGAAAAAAAATACTCAGTAGTACTGCAAACCATATCACAGAGAAAAATCGGATACGTGTTGCCCGTACCAAGGTTCCTGGTGAAGAGATTGAATTTATCGTCTTTTGGCGGGATGCCCGTATTTCCAGCCTGAACAGTTTTTGTTACTTTCTGGGAGGTTTTTTTTTTTTATTTTATTTTATACAACGTTTTTATTTTATTGTTTTATTTTATTTATAATTTCCATTATTATTATTATTATTATTATTATTATTCACATTTTGTTTTTACTTATTTATAATAATAATAATAATAATAACAACAACAACAACAGCAACAACAATAATAATAATAATAATAATAATATTCCTACAGGATCTTATGTAGGATTTCCTGTTGTCTTAGAATCATCTCATTGTAACGGTGGAATTAATCCGGTGAGGAGACACATTCCTTTTAGAAATCTCTTTCTGTTTCCGTTTATTTGCTCAATCAATTTACCATCCGTCGGCTGGCGGTTTGTTCCCAGTAAGTGTTCCGGATTATTCTAATATCTTTCCTAAATAAATCAAGTAGAAAGCGATTCGATGAAAGAAAGAAAAAAAAGAAAGAAAGAAAGAAAGAAAGACACATGTAATAATCGACTTCATCGGGCACTATTTCATGGTTCCTAAATCAAGTAAATTTCTTTAAAGAGCGTGTGTAACCCACAGAGTGGTCCGAAAGTCTTGTCACCCCTACCAAAAATAGTAATGAGAAAACTAAAACATAAGCAAAGCATTGAATCACGTGGCTTGCAGTTTACCATAGAATGTTCTTCTTATTAACCAGAATTAACCAAAACCATTCTAATAATAATTTTCTGGACTGTTGATTAATTGCTTTGTCTTAATTGTTAGCGTAAGTAACTGTATGACACGGTGATGTCATGGATAGGGGCTCGGATTGAGGAATCGGAGTGCCGAGTTCGAATTCCAGTCAAATCAATTACATTCACTTACGTGTTAATAACCTTGGGAAATCTATGAATCCATGGGTAAATAGCAGGACAGACGGGGTTCTATAGCCTTGGATGGCAACTGGCCCACGCAGAAACAAATAAAAAAAATCTTCCTCGGCACACCAGAAAAGTCACTATACAGTCATATATATATATATATATATATATATATATATATATATATATATATGTGTGTGTGTGTGTGTGTGTGTATATTTTGAACAATAAAAAATATTAAAATTTTAAAAACCTTGGGAAATCTATGAATCCATGGGTAAATAGCAGGACAGACCGGGTTCTATAGACTTGGATGGCAACTGGCCCACGCAGAAAGAAACCAGAAAAGTCACTATACAGTCATATATATATATATATATATATATATATATATATATATATATATATATATATATATATATATGTGTGTGTATATTTTGAACAATAAAAATATTAAAAATTTTAAAAACCTTGGGAAATCTATGAATCCATGGGTAAATAGCAGGACAGACCGGGTTCTATAGCCTTGATGGCAACTGGCCCACGCAGAAACAAATGAAAAAAATCTTCCTCGGCACACCAGAAAAGTCACTATACAGTCATATATATATATATATATATATATATATATATATATATATATATATATATATATATATGTGTGTGTGTGTGTATATTTTGAACAATAAAAAATATTAAAATTTTAAAATCTTCAGACACACTGGGTTGTAGATTAATATTTTTTTAATCATTATTTCATTTAGATTCCTCGAATAGTTTCGGCCAAAATGGCCATCGTCAGGAGAAGAAATATTTCTACTTTCTGGTAGCAGTGAACTACAGAAAATGTATCCCCCTATATATATATATATATATATATATATATATATATATGGTGGCAATAAAGTTGAATATACAGTGGCTTCTAAAAAAGCAAAGCATTTAAACAGGTGTCTTGCAGCTTGAATTGTATTGGTAATTTATTTACTATTGATTACTATAACCAAAACTATTTTAATAATAAATCTCTGGACTGTTCATTATTTTTTTATCTTAATTGTTATTGTAAGTAACTGTATAGCGATATTGTTACCATCCTGAATATGTATATATGTATGCCCACACACGTACATGTGTGGGCATACATATATAAGCCATTTCAACAATATAAATAAAAGAAATCAGACATCTCTATCTAAATATTTTTGGCATTTGAAGGAAATAAATAGGACACCAAAAGTAAAATGGGAAATTATAAACAGGACTAGAACTTGTAAAACTTGGGATGACCCATGCCCTTTGTGCCTCCATGAGAAACTACACATTATTAAGTTTCTAAATAATAAAAATCTATTAAACAATAGACATGAGTTAACGGTTTTTTGCCGACATCATCAAATTTTTGCATTGAATAATTAGTTAAAAAACAAACACAATAAGATAATTTTTATAATCCATAGCCCTAATAAATAGTTTAAATACCCTACAAAAATGAAGTCGTCAAAAAACAAATGTTACGGCAGTTTTTTTATATACACAAAACCCTTTCAGAAAGAAATAAAATAAAAAAATAAATAAATCTCCATAGACACGTAAACCAGACTAGGCGAAAACATCTTCCGTTTTAAATTTAGACACCCCCACCTTACCCTGATTTGACATCTATGAATGTAACTCTATACTGATACAAATTATTAACACGCAACACCCCTTCCTATTTAAACAATCGCTCTGGCCGTTACCATGGAAATTTTGATTTCAATAATGAATATGCTATTAAAACACGTAAATTTCAGAAATAAGTTATTCCAAAAAAATTTCGCTTGAAGATGGAACAGAGCTTACTTTAATTCAAGTTAATTCAAATAATTATATTGAAGATTTCGGCTCTTGTTTTGAAACATGAGACCTCTTATGTAGCGTGTTGGAATCATATTTTTAAATAAATAATTATATTTATGCTCTACTTTTGTATCGAGCACTATTTTTTTTAAAATAATAACAAAAATACTAAATAACTTTGGATTATTTACCTAACAAGTTCTTTCGTATTTTCTATATATTTTCATATATATGTATATATATATATATATATATATATATATATATATATATATATATATATATTCAATCCTTTTCAAAGCTTTTTAATTGTAGCATTTTATTTTAGTATTTTGCTATAAAACTTTCCTGCTACAAACATTTAAAAACTTTGTTTCTCTACTCGTAGTTATTTATTTCTGGCCGCAATTCTCTTATATAAACGCCTTCCAGAAATTAAATTTTTCCTTATTATTATCTTGATGGAGTATTGATGTGTTTTTGACTAATCTCTGCCTAAACTGCGATTGAACTATGATTGTATATGTGAAACGTAAGCCTTCTTGACATTGTCGTTGTTGTAAAACCCTCTCAGTGTATATGTGTGTGTACAGATGAGTTCACTGATTCCTCGTAGTGAGACAATGTGTATGTATGGGGAGGGGATATACACATATATGCACGCATGCTGACAGAAGCACACGAAAATGGAAATAGATCTAAGAACACACAGGGGTCATTAAAAGATATGAATGCCGATAACAATGAAAAATAAAGCATAATATTGTTTTTAAAAAAATCCATATTGCAACCAAAAACGTTTAGGTTTCTCACTTCTTTTTAATATATATATATATATATGTACGCAATATATTATGGCAGTACAACGCCTGTACTTTTTATAAGAAATATTTACAATAATTATTAAGTAAGTTGTTACAGTTGTTAGAGCGTCAACTCGCCTCCGGGCGTATGGGCAACCACATCAATTTAAAAATCACTTTAGTCTGATGAAAACATAAAAGTCAAAACGTGTTACACGAAAGTATTTTTTCCACTTTGTCATTGATTTTACTAACATTGTTTTAAAAATAAAAAAATCATATATCTCTTTCCCATACCATCTATCTATTTATCTGTGTATATATATATATATATATATATATATATATATATAGAGAGAGAGAGAGAGAGGGATAGGGAGAGAGAGAGTATTAATAGAAATAAAATTTGTCACTTAGCTGTGATATTATATGTAGCAACTTGTCTCTGAAGTTACGTAGGATAACCGTTTTATAATAATTCAGTTCACGCATCAGAATTTCAGTGACTGCCAAGGTAATTCTGTTCAGTGTTTTATTGTATTTTTCTTGTATATCAGAAAAGTTTCATCAGTATATTAATATAAGTGTTAGTTCCGAGGACTTTCGGTTAATCTGTTAGCCTTTTTAATTGATTTCTTTAACTGAGACCACACTCCACAAATCCTTGAAAATGCTTACGTCATCCTGATTCTATAAGAAATTTAAAGATCGACATGACAAGTTTGGCAAGTATATATATGGAAAGATATGTCTATATTATCGTCCCTGGTTATAGAAGGTCATGTTGTCCTTCGAACCAGTTATAGATGGCCAGGAATTCATTATTCCTTGGGAAGAAACCGTTTATTCTCGTCGGCGTGTAAAAGCTAATAGACCCGATAACGCTTTTCCATCAACTGTTCAATAATATGACGGAATGAATAAATATAAGGATCTTAAAATGTTAAGAAAATTGGGTCCTTAATAAAGTGAACTAGAGGTAACAACCGAAAATATACAAGCATGAACATTAATAATATCGCGGGGAGTACCGTTTTACCAAAGATTTTTTTTTAAATTGCACGATGTAGATGTGTTGATCTTCTCAGGAGAGCATTAACAATCTAAAAATACAGGAAAGAATTGAAATCATTTATGTTTTGGTCCGGGTTAGGACCAAGGAAAAACATCACGAACACAAGAGTAGAAATAACGAAGGTATATTACACGAAATAATAATACAAGATGTGGAAGGTGTTAGTATGACTGTCAGTCTGGTTGGGAGTGAACTACTATCGGCTCGACTCGATTCGGTATCTAGCAACCCCCCACGAGGGTTGCATGTGGCACAAGGCCGAGATTAACGTGGGTTTCCCGAGCCCGTAGGCTCGGCCAAAAAATGCCCGTAGAACCCGTATAAACGGGATCGGGTTGGTCAACCACCCCGAACGAGACTCTGTCCTTCGGCGGAGCCTTGTCCGGGTTCCTCTCTACTCAGAGGCAGAGAGTTCGACCGTCAAGCCGAGAGGTCGGCTCGATTCGTCCCTCTCTCTTGAGAGGCGTAGTATACATAGTGTTAGGAAGAGTTCATTCTGTAGTTATAGGTAAGGACCCATGACAATTTAAAACGTGAATATCTGAGTATCTACATGTCCTAGGCAAAAGGAACTTCAACAGGTTTCATGTTGAACAATAAAAGATTTATTTATCAAAATTCGAACAAGGTATTTAAAGGGATGTATACTTTAATCCCATTTTCACAAAGATTCACAAATGTTCAATATTAGCACCATCTGTGACACGATACACATCAAGTCGGTAGTCCAGGTCCTACCAAACACGTTATAGCATGCCTTACGTAACAGTCTCCAGAGGTATGAATATAATTGCATATACAACCTTTTAATGTCCCACTCTCAGAGAAGGAACAAACTGACAGGGCAATTTCATAAGATTTATACTAAACTGTTCGATTAATTGGTCTTACTAATTTCAAGATGGAAATGATCCCTATCATGCAACTTATGTTTTAGATGCATTTCCTTCTCGCTGGTCACGTTTAGTTCGTTTTGTCGACAATTGATCGTCTCTTGTCTTGAGAAAATAATCGATTTTTTCATGCTTCTAAGGCAGTTTTCATGTAATTTGCGACCATTTTCTACTGGCCAGAGTGAGAGCCAATAGCTGGCTGTCACAAATAAGCAGGAAGATTCTATTGGCCAGCGTGACAGCCAACAGCTGACTGACACGAATGTTAACTAGCATGCTTGCATGCAAAAAAAATCGATAACTGCATTCGTCACAAGTGGGAAACATTTAAATCCGCATGGCACTTTACTCCAATTGGCTCATTCGCTTGCTTAAACTCAACGTTGATTCTGATTCCACAGAACTGGGTTGGGTGTGAAAAATTATTTGTTGTTAACATTCTTTTTTCATTCGGTTTTTCCAGTTACGAGTCCTTTTTTAAAGCTGATCGTTTTGTGTTTATTTTGTTTAGTTCTTTTTTCGTAAGAGATTTAATGTTTAGTATAGAGCTTAGAAAAAATTCGCAGTGTGAGATAGGCAAGAAGTAAGACGTGTAGCAACATCAGCATAGCGAAGGGCACTCCTTTAAAGGCAATGAAGGCAAAAATATTTTAAGTCAAGTGATAGCGATTGCTGTATGAGTCGTACGATTTTCGAATCAAGCACGGGCAACGCCGGGCCATGCTGCTAGTTAATACTACTACTACTACTACTACTACTACTAATAATAATAATAATAATAATAATAATGATAATAATAATAATAATAATGAGGTCTATGTTGGAGAAAAACTTGTAGCTTTATGTTCATTGAAATCTACACGATACAACTCTCACCAAAAACTCAAAGAGTTCAGAAAGAATTCTTGAAGTAAACCCAACTGTGAAAAATTACATCAGTAGATAATATTTTTCTTGGATGGCAAAACAGTCCGTTGTCGCATTACGAATGCAGCAATATCACATAAAATATAACATTGTGAATATTGTACATGGATATAGGATGAATTTCTTATATTTTCTATATAGTTCTCACTCTTATTTTTCTGGTTCCCGTTGCATTTCTTAGAGATCTTTTAATGTACACCTTAGTCTCTTTTCTTTTAATCATGTGTATCCTTCTTTTTTACGACCATTTGTTTTTTTTATCATATTTTTATTTACTTCTGCATAAATCTTTTTTTTTTCCGCCATGTCCTCAATTCCAATGTGATTTTCCTACAAAATGGCTTCCTACTCTTTGCGCAAAGATGGCCGCCAATAGTTTATGGTTAGATAAAGTGCTTCGTTCAACACTTTACTCCTCTCGTCACACACTCCTCAGTGTTCACCGTCAAAAAAGACCCGTTTGTTTATTTATGGATTTGTCAGTCCCGCTGGCGCTTATGGGGACCCCCGCTTATTAATTCCTTGCCATTAATTGTAGCCGTATTTTGACAGATTGCTGGAAAATCTTGTCTTGAAATGCACTGCGGTGAAAAACCACGACAAAGGAAAAGTTCCTTTTAGTGAAATGACATTTTTGTTGGATTCATTTAATCTATAAACTTTATAAACAAAAATCTAGGCGATAAATTGCTCAAAGTTTGGGGGAAATGTAAAAAAAAAAAAGGCACTTCAGTCGAAAACTATGAAACAGAAAAGTTCTAATTTCGGTTCTGACAAAAAAATCACTCTAGGCGAAGTCGATGTTTTCAGAGTAAACATAACAATAACGAAAGGATATTGGTGGAATTGATACGATATTCATATATATATATATATATATATATATATATATATATATATATGAAATATGTGGAAATATATAGAAAATAAGAAGGAACTGGTTAGGTAAATAATCCAAAGTCCCTTAGTATTTTAGTTATTATTTTTTTAAAAATAGTGCTCGATACAAAAGTAGAGCATAAATATAATTATTTATTTAAAAATATGATTCCAAATCGCGACATAAGAAGTCCCATGTTTCAAAACAAGAGCCGAAAACCTCAATATAATTATGTAATTTAATTGAGTTTAAATAAGCTCTGTTCCATCTTCAAGCGAAATTTTTTTTTTTTTTTTTTTTGGAAAAAATTTCGCTTGAAGATGGAACAGAGCTTATTTAAACTCAATTTAATTTAAATAATTATATTGAAGTTTTCGGCTCTTGTCTTCAAACATGAGACCTCTTATGTCGCGAGTTGGAATCATATTTTTAAATAAATAATTATATATATATATATATATATATGAAGTGATTTGTACCCAAAATAATGATATATAGCCTTAAACAATACGGACGCCATACCTTAGGAACCTTTCGGCCAACACTTTTTCAAAGGTATTCGTTGAAGATTGGGAATACAAATGAAGACACACTCAATAAAGTAAATGAGGAGGGAAAGGTGGAACGCGATTAAAAAGAGAAATTTTAATTACACACAATTAAAATTGAACAAATTCATCCGCCCCTTGTTCAATTTTAATCGTGTGTTATTAAAATTTCTCCTTTTTTGAGGAGCGTGGAACCTCCTCTTAATTGCTGGTGTTCGCAGGTCCACTCTGACCCGGGGTGGCAGCATCTGTCAGGGTCCCAGTTATGAGCAAATTCTTACACTATGAAGTATAAAAATAGATTTTAATACCAGCAATACTTTTTTTGGAAAATGTTTTAACTATTATTACATTTTAAAAAGAAATATGTTATCAGCAATACATATTTAAAAAATATTACCAACAATAAAAATCTTGTCGGCATTAAATAACCTATTGAGGTTGATATACCGTAAAGCAAATCAAAACACACAAAACCTAGATCACTAAATTCTTAACATGTTCAGATCTAGAGTCAACCGTTATCTTCCCCACATATCCCCATAAATTATGTTTCTTACTCTGTAACTCTCTACCTCGAGTGGCTCTTGGACATTCTGTAGGGTAAACATCATTGTAAAAAATATAATAATCAGTCAATCTAATTGATTTTAGTCGGAATCATAGTGCAATTGAGAATATTCGTTGGCTATATGCTTTGCGCTTCGACAGGACGACATATGGGTATGAATTAAGTGTTTTCATTTAAACTTACCATAAAATGAACCAATCCCGACTAACCTTTTTTTTTAAGCGTTTCACCCCAAGCAAGGCGGGAAGCCACTAGGATGCAAGGGGTTACAGGAAATAGCAAGATAAGATAGGAGTGATAGAAGAAAGGATGAGGGTAGTGGATAGATTAAGGCAACTGGAGATGTCGATTGACATTACATTTGAATAGCTGGAGATTATAGCTCACAGGGAAACAGGAGGAGGGAATGGAGTTCCACAGGCGAGAGGTGCGAGACATGAAGCTATTAGAGTAGAAGAGACGGCTACATTTAGTAGTTTCAACAGTGAAGGGGTGAGAGCGGGATGCCAGCCTCGTAGGGCGCTGGAACTCATGACGTCTGGGAACCAGCGAATGCAGCTCCTCTGAGCAATTTCCATGAAAGTATTTGTAGAACAGACAGAGGGAGGCGACGGTGCGTCTGTGAGAAATTGACTGTAGACGAGACGCCAGGGCAGGGCCAACCATATTGCATATCCGCTTCTGGAGCCTATCAAGAACCCCCAGGCAAACAGAAGGGGCGCCAGACCATATACGGCAGCAATACTCCATGCAAGGGCGAATTGTGGATTTGTATATCTGGAGGATCGACTCAGGGGAGAAAAACTTCCTAGCGCGGCTCAGGGAGCCACATTACTTAACATAAACTGGAGGAATTGTCCTTCTACTGATATTAATTAATAAACCGGCTACCCCAAATGTACTACAATAATATACTATCATTGTTATGGCATAGATAATTTGTTATCAGTATACACTTCGTTGTACAGTAAGGACTAACGCGGTTAGATTAGATGACCATCAATCCTTAGTTGTAAGTTCGAACCTCGCTGGATACCACATACGAAATTCGACGTTAAGTAACCTAGCAAGATTTAGCATGGCGTAAAATTAACTACAATCATCCAGTATTAAGGAATCGTTATTATACTTATGGAGTAATAAACTTAGGTACCTCGAGGCGGTGTAAAGGTTAACAAGCTTGTCTCACCAGAACAACTACGACTCAGTAGTGAGTTCGATCCTCACTAGGGGCTCTATACTTTCGTCCTTGTGCCATATCTAAGCTATGCTTGGAAAATCCATCTAGAGTAATAAATTGAACGCTATCTTATCACTACATTTTTATTTTGTCATTTATAGCATGAGTAAACATCAGGGACACACCGTCTAGGTAGACAAATTTGGCAACGCCTACCCTGAATAAAATAGATCAGCAGGTATATTTCCTTCTCTGGCCCAATATGCACCTAAGTCAACAAAATAATGAAGGTTAATGCATAAAATGTAAAATATATATTGTAGATTTACAACATAAAGTTCACAAGCTGCTTACCCTGAGTAATTACTAACGAAACGTCTGGTAAACATGAAGCTTTAGGCCCCACGGCGTCGACTAAAGGTTAGCGAACCTTGTCTGGCTGACCATACTTATGGAGTTTGATCCCCACTTCTGATCACCAAACAAACTCCAGTATCAAATAATTCGACAAAAGCTGGCATATCGTAAAAATAACTGAGTATTTATGATAAATAAGGTTACTGAGATAATTTCATAACTATGGTTTTGTGCAAAAATGACACAGAAATTTATTACGTCCAGAATGAGACTACAAATTATTACGGTCAGAATGAGTCTGAATATTATTACGTCCAGAAAGAGACTGAAAATTATAACGGTCAAAATGAGACTGAAAATTATTACATCCAGAATGAGACTAAAAATTATTACGGTTAGAATGAGTCTGAAAATTATTACATCCAGAATAAGACTAAAAATTATTACGTTCAGAATGAGACTAATAATTATTAGGTTCAGAATGAGTCTGAAAATTATAACGGTCAGAAAGAGACTAAAAATTATTACGGTCGGAATGAGACTAAAAATTATTACGGTCGGAATGAGTCTGAAAATTATTACGTCCAGAAAGAAACAGAAAATTATTGCGTCCAGAATGAGACTGGAAATTATTTCGGCCAGAATACTTGAATTTAAATTAGTTACAAATATAGTCAATTTAAAAAAAAATATTTCGGTGTTTAACACAGGTAATAGAATTAGAAGTGCTACCAGGATTCATTATTGTCAGGCACGATCTTAACAACATTACATATGTAGATGACACAGTGTTGATTGTAGACACAAAAATTAAATTAGAAAATCACTTAAAGAACGTAGTAAAGGAAAGCGAGAAGAAAGGACTAAGCATAAATTGTAATAAGACTGAGGATACTGAGAATACCATGGACTGAACATGAAAGCGATAAGGAAGTTTTACAGAAAGCTCAAAAGTACACATATACACCAGGAAAAGATAGTTGAAATTTCTAGGCTGCATAATGAGGAAAGAGGCCTTAGTAAATTTGACACACACAGGACACGTGGAAAGCTATCTAACGAGATTGTGTAAATGGTTCGTGTGACAAGGTTTAGGAGAGATAAGCGAAAAGAGAACATTTAGTAAGAGCTACAAAGGATAGGAAATTGTGGAGTGCTAGGATCGGCCACATCATGTAGGTAAAAAGCACTAATGATAATAATCATAATCATAACAACAAGAAGAAGAAGAAGAAGGAAAATAAGACGAAAAACAAGAAAAACAAGAAGAAGATCTACAAAAGAGAGGAAATTGTGCAGAGCCAAGATCTCCAACAAACTGAAAGGAAGAAGAAGAAGAAGAAGAAGAAGAAGAATATGCAAAAAATAGAAGTGAACCACATCCTGGAGGTAAAAAGTACTAATAACAATAATGAGAAGAAGAAGAAGAAGAAGAAGAAAAGAGAAGAAAAAGAAGGAAGATGAAGAAAAACAAAAAGAAGTAGAAGTAAAACAAGAAGAAGTAAAAGAAAAAAGAAGAAGACGAAAAAGAAAAAGAAGAATATGCGAAAAATAGAAGTGAAATCAATTTTTGTTTTCATCTATTGGCTTTGCCTCGAAAAAATATATGCCTTTATATCTCTGTAATACATCAAATCGGATGGCAGTTCATTTTGACCAGGATTGGCAGAATGTTTTTTTTCCTTATATATACACATCTGAATAATCATAAGACTCCATGCCTCTCTTTATCTCAATATATATATATATATATATGGGGGGGTAATAAAAGGTGTGGTGTTTCAGGTTTTTCCTTTCATATGGAAAAATGATTGAATACTTGTTCCGTAATTCTTTGAGGCGATAGAAACATTCCCAAAATCTCTGAAATGTCTCTTTCTGTTGAAAGTGGGATGGCTTCCGTCTTTGCCCGAAGCATTATTCCCACCTTGAAGACCTCTGTATAGATTCTTGGAATAATAAGACCACACATTTATCAGGTTTCTGGAAATATCAGGCAATGTAATATATATATATATATATATATATATATATATATATATATATATATATATATATATATATATATATATGTGTGTGTGTGTGTTTGTGTGTGTGTGTAATTTATATATGATGGAATAAACAACAAATAGGGAAACGAAAATGTTCAAGACTCTGAAAATTCTAAGGAACAGGCCTGACAATACTTAGCTTTAAATATATCATAACCAAAACTAGAAATGCCTAACAATGAAACAAGACATAAAAAAGAGGTAACAACAACGAACTTACCATCGAATTCAAACATGGACATGATATTAATGAAACTTTGTCTTTCCTTGATATACTCTTAAGAAATAAAAACAAATTAGGTTTTACTATTTACCGAAAACCCACGAACTAGAATGATTTAATCAATTGCTGTTGCCACTACACCCCAAAAATATAATCGAAACAGAATACCTAGATGAAGAAGAGAAATCCATCAGGAAAACCTTTAAATTTCTTCACTACCCTCATCATTTCATCCTCAACGCTAAAAAAAAAAAAACGATCTTAAAGCATCCATAATTACAAAAAGGTAGTTACCTCCGACGAAGGCAAAGAGACTACCGCCATTATCCTATCTTCCAACATTCTTTCTACAAAATTTGAAAACTAACTAGATATCACCAACACTAAAATCATTAACACCACTCCAAAGATAATAAAACAATTAGTTAGCTATAAACCAAGCACCGCAGTATAAAATGTCTGCAATGCCTGAAATGTTATATTGGTGAAACGTCAAGAAATTTAAGACCCTCCATCTACTAACATAAGAGAGACATACGTTGGGACAACCCTTTACATTCGTTACTTACACGCAGAAATACGATAGGCCATTACAGAGATTTCACAAACGCCACAATGTTAAGAAAAGAACACAATTTATTAAGTAGAAAATACTTATAAGAAATCCTGATAAATATATTACCATCAATAAATACACTTCATACTTAAAGAGTCAAATATTATTTTAACAGCTACCATAATCGATGTAACCTATTTTCCTCTTGACCATAAAACTTCTCTCAGTCAACAACACAGAAATAAAAGTGTTTACTACATACACAAACACGCTAGAATACACATATTATCAACTGATTCCTGCATAGAATCATGATAATTATAGACACATGATTTATGCACACGAACAAGATAATGTCCTGGGTATGACGATAAACTACATCCGCGTCCTGGGTATGACGATAAACTACATCCGCGTCCTGGGTAAGACGATAAACTACGTCCAACAGCAAGGCTTCTGATCAGGAGGTTTTGAGGAGCGTGGAACCACCTCTTAATTGCTGGTGTTCTCAGATCCACCCTGACACAGGGTGGTAGCACCTGTTAGGGTCCCAGCTATGGTCAAAGAGTTGACACCCAAACTTGTGTCAAAATAGGTGTTAATACCAGAAATACTTTGTAATAAAATATATATATATTGTCAGCAATAATTTTTGAAGGAAAAATTATTATCAACAATCCTTTTTTTAAAAAAAGTACGAGCAATACAAACAGCTATACATTCTTTGGAAAAAAATAAGATCAGCTATAGATTTCTTCACGGAAAAATATTCCCAGAAACAGATTTTTGAAGAAAAACATATTAACAGCAAAAAAAAAAAAAATCTGTCGGCATTAAGTAATCCATTGAGGTTGATATACCGTAAAACAAATTAAACCAAGCCAATATATACTGAGATAGATAGATAGATAGATAGATAGATAGATAGATAAATAAAAAATATTGTCGACAATAAAAATCTTGTTGGCATTAAATAAGCCATTGAGGTCGATATGCCGTAAAACAAAACAAACCAAACCAATGTATACTGAAATAGATAGATAGATAGATAGATAGATAGATAGATAGATAGATGCGGATTTCTGGTTAATAGATAGATAAATAGATAGATAGATAGATAGATAGATGAGGATTTCTGGTTAATAGATAGATAGATAGATAGATAGATAGATAGATAGATAGATAGATGCGGATTTCTGGTTAGATAGATAGATAGATAGATAGATAGATAGATAGATAGATAGATAAGGATATCTGGTTAATAGATAGATAGATAGATAGATAGATTACCAGTAATATAAATATTTTCGGCATTAAATAATCCATTGAGGTTGATATGCTGCAAACCAAACCAAATCAAAGGAACAAGACAAATAAACGTAACCAATAAAAAAAACACTCAACACAAAAATAAAAATAGGCGAATATTTTCTTTCTGCTTCCATATATCATGTTTGTCTTTGATTTTGTCGACTGCAACGTATAGTAAGGTCAATTGATCACAGAGCCTCAGACTCACCACGAAGGGCAATATTAAGTACCTTGAGGAAATAGTGTTGGCCTGGGTCAAAAAGGTTGCTACTGGAAGTAGTTATGTATGGAAAACAGGATTCTGCACCATGTCACACAAGCAGGAGAACGCTGTCATGGTTGTCAGAGAATTTCTGCGACCACATCACTCGTTACATTTAACCACCTATCTCGCCAGATTGCACCCCACTGATTATTATGAGTGGGGCGTAGTTGAGCGAGACACCAACAAACTCCTTGTGACGCCAAACATTAAGTATTCTCGCAGCATTCACCAACTGAAACAAAAAGAACGCCAAGAAGAGATGCAGGAGTCCATGGTTGAAAGGAATAGCTATTTTACTCAATAAATTTACTCTTTATTATTTCAAGATATTCTTGTGTAATTTTTGGTAAATATATCTGTTAAAATGAGATGTCAGCGTTATTTTCATTTTTACATAATTTAGACGCACCATCTATCTATCTATCTATCTATCTATATATATATATATATATATATATATGTATATATATATATATAAATGGTGGTACTCGCTTGGAAAAACCTTGGATATTTTGACTTGTAGTAGAACAAACTAGTACCCAAGGAAAAATGAGGAATAAAAAAGAACCAAGAACATGAAACTAAGGCGAAGACAATCGTCTAGAGTTCAAGCTCAAAGTACAAAAAAAATACCTCCAAAACGAGTAAAGGCAACTACGTAAAGTGCTCAATACAAAAAAGCAGAGCAAACCTAAATAAATCTAATGAGCCAGGCAAACCTACCTAGGTTTTACCTAAACGGATCGTCAGTGTAATGCTGGCCAGCAGTACCCTGACGATCCGTTTCGGTGAAATCTATGTAGGTTTGCCTAGATCATTAGGTTTATCTTATATATATATATATATATATATATATATATATATATATAAGGAACTTGATATAATAGGTATAATGCAGAGTAATCTAGTTGTGGTCGCTGATACTTTAGTGTTCGACTAACTGTCGTCCGACATCGACTGACTGACCCACTCACTGAGTGACCCCCCACGTTACTCTTACTACTCGTACTTATTATAGGTGGGAGAGTCTATTAACTATAGAATAGGTGTGTTCTATAGTTAATGTGTGTGTATGTGTGTGTCTGTTTCCTATCCTCTGGATTAAACAGACTTTTAATGTGTGTTGGCTTGATGGTGCCAGGGAACGTCCTTTGTATTTTTGCAATTGTTTTAGCTAATTTGTGGGGTCCTCTGTTGATTCTAGATGCAGTGGATCCAATGTATATGTTGAGTTTGTGTGTTTTGGCGGAGTAAGGTGGTATTCTCTAAGTCAATTCCTGGACTTGTTTTACATTCTTTAACAGTTTTTTTTTTAACTCTTCTTATATTTATGTGTCAATATTTACTTGTTATTCATTGGCATTTATGTAAGAATAATCGTCCTTTAAATGGGATTAAAAATTTTCAATGTAGACGTCGGTTTATATCATGTTGATTCCGTCACCTTTATCGGATTGAGTTATGATTATGCTTTTAATTCCTGAGTAAGTGTTTTTTTTTTATGATAATAGCTGTCTCCTGGTTAGTGTTGTTTCTTTGGCATTTGTAGAGTGGTTGCTAAGTTACCTTGTATGAAACCATTTTCAAATTCTGTGGGCTCGAATCTATGGTTTTTGCTAAAGGTGGTAAGTGTGTCATCTTTTCTTATTCCAGATGAGAATTTTAAGCCGAACCTTAAAGCGTTCATCTCAGTTATAGAAATTTTAACACTAGATTGGGTTTGGTTTGGTTTCGTTTGTTTTGTCTTACGGCATATAAACCTCAATGTGTTATTTCATGCCGACGAAGATTTTCATTGCTGGTTATTTTTTTTTCCCAAACTGTATTGCTGGTAATATTTTTCTTTCAAAAATTTGTTCCTCGTAATATTTTTTTTTTCATAAATGTATCTGTCTATATTTCTGAGATAAGGTATTATGTACATTATTTATATTATTCGGACTATTGTCCTCATTTTTGTCGCCATATTTATTACAACGTTTCGGCCTTTCAGTATCTGTCTATATTTCTAAGACGAGGTATTATGTACACTATTTACATTATTCGGACTATTGTCCTCATCTTTGTCGCCATATTTATTATAACGTTTCGGCCATTGTTCAGGTGGTTGGACATTCCAACCACCTGAACAACGTTGTGATAAATATGGCGACAAAGATGAGGACAATAGTCCGAATAATGTAAATAGTGTACATAAATGTATTGCTCGTAATAATGTATTGTTGGCAATAATTTTTTCTTCAAACATTTATTGCTAATATTAAAACCTATTCTTACACATTCATAGTGTTTGACCCCAGTTTTGGGGTAAAATGTTTGCCCATAGTTTGTCACCATAACAGGTGCTACCACCCTGGGTCAGGATGAACCTGGGAATACCAGCAATTAAGAGGTGGTTCCACGCTTCTCAAAAATTCCTGATCAGAATCCTTTCTGTTAGACGTAGTTTATACCCAGGACGCCGATTTAGTTTATCGTCTTACCCAGGATGCCTCATTTGTGGGGTTACCCCTCTGCAGGGGTGCAGTCAGTTTATTCTGAAGCCTCAGCCGACTGGGTGGTCTAGATACGGCTTACCGATCTCTCTCCATCTACTTCGGATGTAAAGGTTGTTAAGCTTATGTTTTAGGTGATTTTGTTTTTGTTGTTTATATATGAAAACGTTTGTCGCGGGGTTTGGAGTTCGAAAGGATATTTTCACTACGTAGTATTTTGCCGATTGATACAGCCTTGTCATTCCGTGGAATTTGAGTCCTTCTGCGCATGTAAGTATCTCCAAACATCAACAAATCATTTTTTCAAATCTCTTTTTAAAAACAAATACATTTTTTAAAAAGATAATAGAAATATGTTTCGCATCTAAAACATATCTTAATACTTATAATCGATTTAAAAAAACAACACGCAGAACAGTTTTTAAAAGAACATATCACAAAACTCTCGATAAGAAATTTTTAATACCTTGAGAAGTACAATTCATCCTTCGGTGGATAAGTTCTCAGGCCTTCCTTATTTTTGTACGGGGATGTTTCAATGAGCTCACGTCGATACCGAATGTGACAAAAGGGATTAAAGTCGGCACATTCACAAACCAACTTCTTTATTCCTTAAGCTATTTTGCCATATATTCAACAAATACAACGCTCAAGCTTTTATACGTTGAACCCACATGCCGCGTACACATGCTCGAATCATCCTCATTACCCACCTATTCATTTGGTAAAAAGGCTGTCCACTCGGATGAAATTTTAAAATTCAGAGACGGATATACAATATGATAAGTCCTCGTCTGGCATCTCGTCTACAGTCACTCTCTCACAGATGTGATATAGCTTCCCTCTGTGTTTTCAACAAGTAATTTCATGGCAAGTGCTCTGAAGAGCTACTTTCACTGGTTTCCAAACTGTATGAATTTAATCGTGCTACTAGGTTGGCATCTCTTCCCACCCTTTCGACATGGCCAAATGTAACCGTCTCCAACAGCTTCTTATCTCGTCAGTGGAACTCCCTTCCTCTTATATGCTTCCCTGATCGCTATAATCTTCAAATATTCAAACGTAATGCCAATCGATATTTTCTGATGCCTTGATCCTAATCCCCGTCCTTCTCTCTATCCTTTCCTCATAAACCCCTCTTTACTTTTGCTCTCACAATCTGTAAGCCCTTGTGTGCTAGGGGCACTCACACCTTACTTGGTGTGATTTGCTTAAATATATATATATATATATATATATATATATATAGATAGATAGATAGATATATAGAATCTTCAAATATTCAAATGTAATGTCAATGAACATTTTCTGATATGTTGATCGTGATCCCTGTCTTTCTCTATATCCTTTCATCAAACACTCCTCCTTACTCTTGCTCTCACTTTCTGTAACCCCTTGCTTGAAGTGAAATGCTTAAAAAAAATATGCTACTTTGAGGAACAGACTCCCATATCGGTCACTATAATGTTAATTTATATCCTACATATCCTCATAATCTGCACGTAATAATGCCTTTTGTGAAACAACCAAATTCGGTACCTTTGACTAGAGCTTGAGCCGCATGTTGGTTAGACAGTAAAAATAGCTTAGAGAATTAAAGCGTTGGTTTGTGAATGTGGCGCCTTAATTGGGGGTTCAATCCCAGATGCGGGTAGTGCAGATTTGGAAACAGAGCAATAAGTGAGCAGTCCTAAACAATGAATAAGACGAGATACGCCAGTAGAATGAGAACAATCTACCCTGTAGAGTAAATAAAGTGTTCAGTTCGAAATTCTATGTAGGTTACAAAGACCGACAAACAGCAGATGAATGCCGGAAGAGTCAACTGCCGAAGTGATATGATAATGACAATAAAGATGAGGACAATTATCCGACTGCAAAAGCTGCTTTTATTTTTTTTTATATGATGTACACCCCATAAAAGGCACGAGGGTCACTTGAGGTAGTGGGTTACAAAGTAAGAGACACACCTTTTGCAGATATGTGCGGAAGATAACGGTTAACGCGAGACTTGAACAGGTTAAGATTGTACTAATCAGGGAGACGGTTCCACAAGGGGGCGGTTTGTAGAAAAGAAGCCTCTCGTGTTGAACTCGTGATTGAAGGATTACGAATGGAATGAGAATGGTTCGCTACAATGTTCGTAGAATTGCGGGTCCTAGACGCAAAGACTAGAACTCGTGGAACTAAGGAGTTTAGTTCATCTGAACAACGTTCCAGGGAAATTAGGGAGAGTGCAGCGACAGGTTCGCAACAACTTATCTGTGAGACATAGATTGTAGGGTGGAAAATATTTCCGCAACCACAAGGAAGAGAAGACTGGGTAGTACTTGCCTCTATATGGCAGCTGTAGCCATTTTTACAGCCTGATCTGGCTCCTGTAATATGAGAAGATAGCAGGAAGAGTCAGGTACTTACTATCGAGAATAGAAACCGAATACTGGGTAGCTTCTGCCCATATATGACAGCAGTACTCCATTTCCGACCTGATCCTGCTCTTGTGAAGGTAGATGATAGCAGAAAGAGTCAAGTAAATACTATCGAGAATAGAAACCGAATACTGCGTAGCTTCTGTCTATATATGACAGCAGTACTCCATTTTCGACCTGATCTGGCTCTTGTGAAGGTAGATGATAGTAGGAAGAGTCAAGTAAATACTATCGAGAATAGAAACCGAATACTGCGTAGCTTCTGTCCACATATGGCAGCAGTATTCCATTTTCGACCTGATCTGGCTCCTGTAAAGATAGATGATAGCAGGAAGAGTCAAGTACTTCCTCTCGAAAATAGAAACCGAATACTGGGTAGCTTCTGCCCATATATGGCAGCAGTACCTCTATTTTCGTCCTGATCTGTCTCTTGCAACGATAAAAAAATAGTAGGAGGATTTAGACAATTTAATAGTTATGAATTGTGAATTTTATTTTACATTATGTTCGGTTATTCGTCTCTGCTTTTTATCCGCTTCTTTGAGAAGGAAAAACGTGTGAAAGAGAGCATCCAAGGCGGTAAAATATCTTAATAGAGGATTTTAAATGAAAGACACTGATTAAAAATAATGTAATAAATTAAGCAAACGTCCACCATTATTAAAATGGTCGTCTCGCCTTCGTTATAAATTTAAGCTATAGATTCCGGTGACAGTATAATATCTGACACTAATGTCAGTTTCTTGTCGATGCTCACTAATCCTGTCACTACTGATTCAACTGCAATCCGCGTTGACGCTTACTTTTACTCTTAACGGAATTAATGCCACAATTATTCGGTTGACTAGACAACCATTTGCAGCTTGCAAGGTCTAAAATATCTTGCAAAACTTGATGCATTCGATTAGAGGCCAACTGTAAAAAATCAATAAATAAAAAAAAAAGGAAATATTGTCAATACTAACAAAAGAAAGGCAAAAAAAAATAGGACAGTTAATAGAAATAAAAAAAATATCTGAATCGATATTGTTCTCATTATCTCGACTAAAAGCTTATTTTATGAGATACGAAAGCATTCATTTATGGAGACTTAAATATTATTATTAGTAGTTGTATTATTATTAGTTGTTGCTGTTGTGTATGTTATATTGCTTGCTTTGTATCCTGTAGAGTCGGATCCATACTATGGTCCTTAGTCCCTGTAGTAGAACTGTCATTTAATTGATAGCACTTTTCTTAGTATATGAGATGTTCCTAGTAGAGCGATTTTCTGGGCAGCTTCTATGTTGATATTACTTTGGAAACACTTAGTAAAACTGTTCATTCCTTTTCTCACGTGGTCTACAGCTCTAATTATTATTGGTACAGTCTCAGTCGTCATTCCCCACGTCCTGTTAATCTCGATCTCTAGGTCCTTGTATTTGGACAATTTCTCCATAATTTTCATGAAGGTGTTTCTCTCAGATGCTACTGCTATGTCAATAAGCCTATACTTCCTGAATTTCCTGTCTTTTATGATAATATCAGGTCTGTCGGCTTTTATTTTCCTGTCAGTTTGAATTGACATGTCCCAGAGGATAGTTACATCGATATTTTGGTTAATTGTGTCTAGTTGGTGCTCATACCATCTCTCAGTGGTTTCGATTTTGTGCTTCTTGCATATCTTTAATGCATATATGTCGTTATCTTGTTAGGTCCGTAAGTATATTCATTTTTTGCGAGTTCCGGACATCCTGAGATAATATGGCCGACAAATCCTGCATTTTGATTAGGTTTCATCCTTGATTATGTGACTATGATAGGATCTGATTGCGAGCGCTTTAGTCCTGAGCTGCAATAATTAGGCCTGCCTTGTGTCTTAGCTTCAACCCGGTGTTCCTCAGCCACTGATGTGTTTTCTGTTGGTCCCCATCTGCTTCTTTCGTTTTTTGGGGTTTTTTTTAGGTATTTGTCATGCAATGCCTCATGTTTCCAGTTTTTTTGTTTGTTTGTAATTTCATTTGGCCCATTTATTTTGTTTCTGTTTTACTAGTTTGGCGTTCGCTTTGTTTTGTTTTTTTTTGTTTTTTTTTTTTGTTTTTTGGTAGGATTTCGAGTATATTAAACTGTTTCTTGAAGAGTTTAGCTTTTTTGTTGATGGAGTGAATTTGAAGTTTTACAATGTGTAGGAGAGGTCAGTGATTCAAATCCGATTGCTGTAGTTTTTAGGTACTACGGTGTTCGAACAAGAGCTTTCTTTTCTGAACAAAGAGTGTGTAAAAACTGTCCAAATTTACCAGACTCCATTAGAAATGTACTAGTAGAAAACACAAATATAATAACTTCATACACCTGTAAAAAAAGACTAAAAATAATGGAAGCTTTAATGATAAAAAAGAAAAAGCCAACTCTTAACAATATAAAATACGAACATGGCCACAATGCGATAACCATATTCGGAAATTAAAACATCCCTACTACACACTAAAACATACATATAATGCACACACTCAATTAAGCTGAAAAATCAAATCATCCTTGATAATGGCTAAAGATAGAGACGAAAGCGCTTGGAACTATAAAACATTTGGACAGTTTTTACACACTCTTTGTCCAGAAAAGAAAGTTCTTGTTCGAACACAAGAAAAATTAAATAAAAAGCTTAACCGTAGTACCTTGTCTGTCGTTTGTAATGAAACATGCACACACACACACACACACACATACATATATATATATATATATATATATATATATATATATATATATATATATATATATATATATATATATATATATATATATCGCACATACGCATGGACTCACATACACATATACACAAAAGAATTGGTCTAATGTATAACGCCTAGTAATATGAAATCGGAGAGCTGAGTTCGAATTCCAGTGGAAATTACGCAAATGCCCTGGTGAAAAATATGAAATTCATTTCTTATTACGATGTAAATATCAAAGCAGACTAGGCTCTTTAACTTTCTTTGTCAACCAATCTAGGAGAAGGAAAACTCGGCATTCAAAACCTGAGGAAGGTATTATTTTACTGTCTATAATTATTGTTAAGTGGAGGAAAACGCATTCTGTTGTTGATTGTCCAGTGTGGACATTTTCATCTACGACACTTCGTAATGTTAATGTTAGTGCGAACTTTGGGAATGAGTGGTGAGTTTGGAGCGAGGAAAATTTGATTACAGTAGAGTCGGCTAACGTTATACATCCGTCGGCTTCGTATATCCAACAACCAACTCACCATGGAAAAAAAAAACAAAAAACAAAACAAAAAAAAAAACTGAAAAAAATGAATCTCAAAAGGAACTAAACTTCTCCACTTAGTCCTATTCGGACAAAAATAGGTTACACTTTTATAAATAATTACGAATATAAAATAAAACTAAATTTTTTAAACCATTTTTTACGCATCACTTTCTACCATTATCTGTTGAGGCTATTGAAAATTTATATATATATATATATATATATATATATATATATATAAATACACACACACACACATATATATATATATATATGTGTGTGTGTATATATATATATATATATATATACACACATATATATATATATATATATATATATATACACACACACATGTATATATATATATATATATACATATACACACATACATATATATATGTGTGTGTGTGTGTATATATACATATATACACACACATATGTGTATACATATATATATATATACATACCCCCATATATATATATATATATATATATATATATATATATATATATATATATATATATGAATAGGGTTAATAACAGTAAAAGATTATCACTTAGCTGAATGATGCTACTTTCAGCATAACGACTCCAGAGTATCGTAGACGAACCTATCCGTCCACTCTTCGAGGGATATCAGCAATTATTACTGCTTATAGTTTTCGATCTATTTTTCTTTTTTAAACATTTCAGATTAGTGACATTTTTTCTTTATTTTTTGGTGTTCGTGTGTGCGTTTGTGCGCGTGCAAACGAGAGGTGGAGCTGGAGATGGGGCTGAGTTAATAGTCTCAAGATAGAATTGTTTCTCGTTAATTAAGATAAGAATGCAAATAATCTTAGTCAAGAAATAATCATCTCCACGACAGACATGTAAATTTAGAGAAATGCGATTCCAGAAATGGTGGAAATTGATATTTTGCCGCCAACAATAAAACAATAACGGCACGATACGAAACACAATCGCATGAACATATTTATGGGCGAAAAGCAAGCGCATATATACACAAATCACAGACACACTAATACAGACAATAAATTGTATATACATGTCAGTATTCATGCAATATTTACACATTTTGACGAGCCAAAAAATGTATATTCTTAAATATATTCTCCCGCCTGGAAAAGAAACGCTTTAGCATATTGATAGATTTAAGCAGACTGAAATAGATAGATAGATAGATAGATAGATAGATAGATAGATAGATAGATATGAACAGACTGAGATAGATATAAACAGACTGAGATAGATAGATAGATAGATAGATATGAACAGACTGAGATAGATATAAACAGACTGAGATAGATAGATAGATATGAACAGACTGAGATAGATATAAACAGACTGAGATAGATAGATAGATAGATATGAACAGACTGAGATAGATATGAACAGACTGAGATAGATATAAACAGACTGAGATAGATAGATAGATAGATATGAACAGACTGAGATAGATATAAACAAACTGAGATAGATAGATAGATAGATAGATAGATAGATATGAACAGACTGAGATAGATAGATAGATAGATAGATAGATAGATAGATGCGAACAGACTGAGATAGTTACGAACTGAGATAGATACAAATAGACTGAGATAGATAGATAGATAGATAGATATTGACGATGTGTAAAAATGCTCACATTTTTTAAAGTTTGTGTGAAGCGTTTAATATTTCTAACTTTTGAATATATATATATATATATATATATATATATATATATATATATATATGCTCGCGTAGCTTGCGACTTTTGAAGACCTAATTTGGAAGCTAATTTGACTACAGTAAATGGATATATAGCTTGCAGAACGCTGTACATATGTTGTTTTTTATATCTCCTGTATGATGCGACGCCCTTAAAATTAGCTTCAAAATATATATATATTTAATTTCAATCAAAAAGTGCAAATATAAAATTTATAAACGGGTATCATATCATTCATATACCGGTTCGGGGTTGATGTATCTTATTTATTGATGTGGGGCCAAAGTTGGGACCACAGAAGGAAAACACGGAACACGGATTTAGATGTAAGAAAGATATATTAACAAGTTACAGAGATAGTGTAAGCGGAGCTTACTATATGTTAGTGTCCAATACTGGCAGTCTTACGCGTCTCTCACTGTTTCTCTATCTCTCTGTCTAGAGTGTTGTGTCGCATACTTAATATAGACCTGGAAAAGTCTATTGTGTAGGTAGTTCCGGTCTCACAATATTTATATTGTTTGCGACGATGTATTCTCGCCATTTAAAACATTAACCTCTATATTTGTTTTTTGTATGAATGATTCATGAATTTATAAATTATATTTGCACCTTTTAATTGAAATTAAAATAACTGATCCAACGTGCAACTCTCGGATAATAAGTGTGACATTACTGTAATTATTGAACAATATAGTTCATTCTACCAGTAAAAAGAATTCTCTTATTGCTATATTTGTACAAAAACGCACAACCTTAAAATTTAAATTCAAACTCAGCGTTGCGACCGCACGTTCCAAAACAATAACACATTTCTCATAGCATTTTTTCGGATTACATCTCTATTTTCGTTGTCCTCTTATTACTGAGAAGTATAAACAAGAACAAAGTCTACTGCCATACCTGATGATGTCTGTAAAAACAGACGAAAGCTTGTAAAAAAATTAAAAAGACCTTATGCAACTGGAATTTATAAACAGGGATCATATCATTCATATACAGGTTCGGGGTTGATGTATCTTATTTATATTGTTTGCGACGATGTATTCTCGCCATTTAAATCATTAACCTCTATATTTGTTTTAGTACGAATGATTCATGAATATATATATATATATATATATATATATATATATATATATATATATATATTGAATATTATAGTCATCGGGGAAGTAAGTAACGGAAAGGGAGTTCCACAGACGGGGAGTGCGAGAAGCTGAGTAGAAGAGACGCTTATTTTTAACCGTTTTGACAGTGAAAGGGTGGGATCGAAATGCTAGCCTAGTAGCTGCCTTAAATTCTTGCAGTCTGGGAACCAGCGAAAGCAACTCGTCGGAACAGTTGCCCTGAAAATATTTATAGAAGAGACAGAGGGAAGCCATGGCACGTCTGCGGGAAAGTAGATTAGATGCCAGATCAGCACGTATCATATTGCATATTCATCTCTGGATTTTGTTGAGGACCTCGAGACGCACAGCGGGAGCACCAGACCATATATGACAGCAATTCTCGCATATATATTATATATGCGCGCTATTTATTGGAAAGTGCTCAATATCTGTGATATTCAGTTGTATGGATATAAATGTGTGACCCTTCGTATGACAAAGCAGGCGGCCAAGAACAACCTAACCTCCCCCTTGTTGAAAGAACTTCTCTATCTGCAGTCCCGACACCGAAATATGATTACAACTGCGTATGTATATATGCTCAAACGCATGTATGTTTATCTGCGCCTAATCTTGGGTTGTTTATACAGGCTGTCCATAAAGTTCGTGTGCACTTTAAAAAATTATAACTTTATTTGTATTTGCGATAGAAATAATCTGTAAAACATGTTATAAAGTTTAATGTACCTAGTTTTAAGTATAGCTAAAATAACTAATGTGATTTCCGGCATTACTATAAATCAGTTGGCAAATGTTTTCCGTGAACTGCAAAATCGCATTACCCTTTGTCTTGCTAATGATAGAGGACATGTTGAAACTTAAATAAAATTTCAATAAAACCTTAAAAAATATAAATTTACTTCTTTCTAATCCGTTTTACAAATTATTTCTATCGCAAATACAAATAAAGTTATAAACTTTTTAAAGTGCACACGAACTCTATGGACACCCTATATAAGTGTGTTTGCGTGAACTATATAATGCGTACACCTGTATGTATGTGTGTTTGTGTAAGAGTGTTAGCCCAAAACGGACACAGAGGAGGATTTTCCTCTCCCAAAACTAAATATAATCAAACACAAACAAACATAATAAATTCTATTTAATAAAATATACACGTTTGTCTGATGATCGCAAAAGCGTGAAAATCAGGGTCACAAACTCATATCTATACAACTGACGTAAAGTATCATGGTTGATGAATTCACATATAAACAGAATTTATCAAAGAGGCCAAGCCTTTCTACAGAATAACCGGCTGGCTTCAAGAGTCATTGTCGTTCTCACGAGAACTAAACCCATGGATTAAACCTGTCAGCGATGTCCCTACTCGTTTAACGAGTCGACAGCCATCATATATATATATATATATATATATATATATATATATATATATCCCAGCCCAGAAAGCAAAAGAAAACATGAAAAAACACAACAGAAATAAAAAGAAAACAACACATAAGCATAAACCCCCATACATCAAAACGTCAAAATAACGAAAAAATATTTTCCCCGTAGCTTTCGCCATTTAATAAAATTTTTGGTTTTTGATAGTTTAAAAAGACAATCTTTTTCATGGATTTATTTTCAGGCTACTTTCATTATTTCTCATCTCTTCTTTACACAGAATAGTTTTCTTCAGTTTTTGATTTTTTCCTCAACCAAATTTAAAATTATTACAAAATCTTAGCTTGAGTTCATTTCTTTTAAAACTACTTCTAAAATCCTATATCCTGAATTGCTTCATCCATCAACTGGGTCCATTTTCGCTTGTTGTTTTCCCGCCATTTTCTACGACTTTTTCATTGACTTCTCAATTCAGCTTCTATAATAATATATTATCTTTTTTCTTTTGTTTTCGTACGATCATATCACGTTAAAACCCCGGTTCCCGTACAATCAGTGAAGTTAAGCAACGTCGAACCTGGTCACTGGCTAAATGGATGACCACTTGAGAATACTAGGTGCTCTAAGACATGTGTGGGTGTTGTAATGTATAACGATTCGGAATTGTTAATTGGGGAGTCGAGTTCCAATTCCCGCCCGAATTCAATTACCGGCAAATGCCCTTGAAAAATGCCAGGAGTCATTGTCGTTCTCACGAGAACTAAACCCACGGATTAAACCTGTCAGCGATGTCCCTACTCGTTTAACGAGTCGACAGCCATCTCATATATATATATATATATATATATATATATATATTACAATCTAAAAAAATTATTTTCTGGATTTAAATAACCTTCAAAGAGTTGATAAGCTGTAGAAAAGGAATCAATCAATCAAACAATTCGATTAATTCATGTTGATGAAAAGGAGGATTTCTCTGCTTTCGGGTAGAGAGGAACCAGAAGGGCAGCCTCGTCTAGGGAGGTAGAGACACCGAACCCCGTTATTAAGAGGTCTACGTGGAATTTTTGCCAAGGCCTACGGGCTCGGAAAAGAACAGACGTTAAAGCCGGCCTTGTGCCACATCCCCCTCTATGAGGAGCTCGAGTAAATTTTTTTTCGGCCCTTCAGTATCTGTCTATATTTCTGAGATGAGGTATTATGTACACTATTTACATTATTCGGACTATTGTCCTCATCTTTGTCGCCATATTAATTAAAACGTTTCGGCCCTCCAGCATCTGTCTGTATTTAAGAGATGAGGTATTATGTACACTATTTACATTAATCGGACTATTGTCCTCATCTTTGTCGCCATATTTATTACAATGTTTCGGCCTTTCAGTATCTGTCTATATTTCTGAGATGAGGTATTATGTAGACTATTTACATTATTCGGACTATTTTCCTCATCTTTGTCACCATATTTATTACAAACTTTCAGCTTTTCAGTATCTGTCTATATTTCTGAGATGAGGTATTATTTGATATACCGTAAAATTAAACAAACCAAATCAAACAAAACCACCTTTCTATTTTCCATCCTTAGTAAACTGATTTTTGCCTGAATAAAAACAATGATCTTTAAAATATTTGAGATAAAAAACAAACCAAACAAAACCAATATATAGATAGATAGATATGAATAGACTGAGATAGATAGATAGATAGATAGATATATAGATAGATAGATATGAATAGACTGAGATAGATAGATAGATAGATAGATAGATAGATAGATAGATAGATAGATAAAAAAATATTACCAGGAGTAAAAAATCTTGTCGGCAATACATAACACATTGAGGTTGATATGCCGTAAAACAAAAGAAAACAAACCAATATATATATACTCAGATAGATACATAGATAAAAAATATTACCAGTAGTTAAATTTTGTTGGCATTAAATAACCCATTGAGGTTGATATGCCTTAAAACAAAACAAACCAAACCAATATATTCTGAGATAGATAGATAGACAGATAGATAGATAGATAGATAGATAGATAGATAGATAAAAATATTACCAGCAGTAAAAATCTTGTCGGCATTAAATAACACATTGAATTTGATACGCCGTAAAACAAAACAAACCAAACCTAACCATGACCTGCAAACTATATATCTAAAAAATGATATTTGATATCAAATGGCATCGAATCATCTCTCGACACTTGCTATCTTAGCTGTCGTCTGGGCGCTTTCAATTCATTGCCATGTATCCATTTCTTTTGGCCTTCGTTCCTGCATCTTTTTTTATATTTTACTTTTCCTACGATGTCCTGATGACTGAATAACATTTCTATTCATGTTAGAACTACGCTGATTTTTATTTCTAACCCTTCTAAACATCAGTTCTGATTTCTGATTAGGATTATTTGTCTATCTGGGAATTATTTTAACACATGAGGGAAGCTGAGACACTGACATCCTTTAGGACATTGGAAGCTATGGGCAAATAATGATTCCCGTAAAAAAAATTCAAATTTCTATAATAAAATGAACAACAGCAGATTTTTGTAGCAAATTGAATATCAATGCAACACTAAAAATTATAAAAATACGTTTTTATAGTAAAATTATCAACAATGAATTTCAGGGTCTAAAAAAAATCATAAGTATACTCTGAATGTAGAACATTATTATGAAATGGACAAAGTCCGACAATTATTTGAAGACATTTTTATGTTTATACATTCTTTTTATAGATACAAATATTTAAGTAAATGCTCTGTTTTATAATAAACAGCATTAATAATATTTACCGGCCTGAATGTCCGAGAAATTTTCATAGAAAATATTCGTCCTCCGATAGGAATCGAACCTGTATCCTATACGGAACCGTCATTTAGCTTTACGTGCCTTTAACCGATTGAGCAGATATGAATGTACGTGAGAGATTCGTGTAAGATTGTAGTTTAAAGACAGTAATATCGACCTTGCTAACCGAACGATTCTCTGTGGCCCAATCGGTTAAGGCACGTCAGGCTATATGACGGTTCCGTATAGGATACAGGTTCGATTCCTGTCGGGAGACGAATGTTTTCTATGAAAATTTCTCGGACATTAAGGCCAGTAAATGTTGTTTAATACTGTTTATTTTAAGCAGAGCATTTACTTAGACATTTGTATCTATAAAAAGAATGTATAAACAAAAATGTCTTAGTATAACATTATGTAGAAAATATCTGTTGATGAGAGCATAAGATTGCGTACAAATATATATATATATATATATATATATATATATATATATATTTCGGAATTAAATAACCCATAGAGGTGTTGATATGCCGTTAAACAAAATCAACCAACCAAGCTTTCTGTCCTTCTGCACCCACTTATATTCGTCTGATATCAAATGGCAGCGAATCTTCTCTCGAAACTCTTTGTCTTCTGAATTGTTTTGGCTGTCGTCTGGGCGCTTTCAATTCATTGCTAGGTATCCATTTCTTTTGGCCTTGGTTCATACGTCTTTTTTTATATTTTGGTTTTCCTACGATGTACTGATGACTTTAAATATCATTTCTATTCATACTGTAACTACGTCCTTATTTTAATCTCTAACCCTTCTAAGCATCACTAGTGGAAGTGCATTGGAACAGAAGATGACTTTCAAAAGCAAAACATCATATTAAGACTTAGGTATGAAGATAAACCACATCCGGCAGCAAAGCCTCTGATTGGAAGATTGGAGATTTTGAGGGGGGCGTGGGAAAATCTCTTATCTGCTCTTGTTCCAAGATTCATGCTGACCCGGTGGGTAGCACTTGTTAGGGTCCAAGCTATGGGAAAATAGTCAAATACCAAAACTAAAATCAAAACAATAAGAAAGTGACAAAATAGAGTTTTCTAGTAAAAATCACAGCATGAAGTTTTATAAAATTACCAACAACAAATTTTTGTTGTGAAATTGCCAACAATCAATTTTTATTGTAAAATTACCAATACATCTTTATAGTATAAGACCGATAATTCAAAATGCGAGGGATAAATTGTCGTCTAAATTACGCAAAAATGAAAATAACACTGACATCTCATTTTAACAGATACATTTACCAAAATTACACAAATATAACTTGAAATAATAAAGACTAAATTTGTCCAATAACATCGCCATTGGCTTCAACCAAGGCCTCCAGACAGTTTCGGAATCTCTTGCATCTCTTCGGGATGGTCTCTTTGGTTAAGTTTATGAATGCTTCCATAGCGTGAGTGAGTATATTTATATATATATATATATATATATATATATATATATATATATATATATATTGATGCATGTTTTATCAAATAATATAGACATGATTTGTCTATTTATTTTAAGTAAATTCCTTTCATATTGTCAGATAAGCTTAATAACATTATCATTGAAAGACGAATGAAAATCATCACATTGATACATGGTTTTCAGTCCTATCTAAGCTTTCGGCATACACAAGCCATTAACAAAGATGACATTTACATTAGAATAAATTAAAGAATTGACGGACATAGCGACAATGATAGTCTGTTTTGGTTTGCATGGAAAATTTCTAAGCAACGAAAAAATCGTGCATACGAGACGCTGGAAGCGAAAATCGCACCGCGTCCCATGACCTCACACATGACCACACTATGTCCGTGAATTTTTTAATCTATCAAACTTGTCTATATTATTTAATGAAACATGAATCACTGAAAAAAAATGCTGCCTAAATACACAGAATATATATATATATATATATATATATATATTCTGTGTATCTAGGCAACATTTTCAGTGATATATATATATATATATATATATATATATATATATATATATATATATATATATATATATATAAAAAATAATAGGGAACTTGAAAATGATTTATTGGAAAAAATACATAACATAACTTTCCAAGAAAAGAAATGCCATTTCCAAAAATGTCTGGACAAAATAGTGAAAGATATTAAGGCAACTGATAAAACTTTAATAAAATCGGTTAAAACAGGAAATTTTCATGAATTAATAACAACGGCCTATAAAACCTAATTAATAAGGATTTAAACAAGAACTATAAAAAGGCCAGTTATAATAACGTGAATATGGTGGAAAACATTAATATTAGTAGTAAAAAATCACAGATAAATTGAAAATTAGTGATAGTTTAGGTAAACTTACCGAAAAAGTGTGCTATATAACGATAACGGATCACAAACCTGATTTCGAAGCTAATCCGACTACAAGGATTATCAACCCCACACGACCTGGAATCGCCAGAATTAGTAAGAAAATCCTGGAAAAGGTCAACCAACAAATAAAGGATTACCAAGGATTAAAACATTGGATCAATACCAAAGAAGTTGCAAATTGGTTTACTAATTCAAAGAGAAACCAAATTATACACAAATACAGTTTGATACTGAGAATTACTATCAATTGATATCAAAAGAACTTTTCACAAATACTACCCAATACTCAGACATAACAGATGTAGAAAAACATAATTATGAATGCGAAGAAATCGGTACTCATTCATAATGGCGAGCAATGGATTAAAATCTCTAATGACCACTTCGACATCACGATGGGATCATTGGACTCTGCGCGGTCTTCTGACATTATATAATATTAGAGCATATCGCGAACTTAGTATTATTGACATTGGATTGTACAGAGATGCTGGTCTTATAGTTATAAAGAATACTACAAATTTTAAAACTGATAAAATTAGAAAACTATTATACATGGAATTTAAATGCCTGAACTTGAAAATTACTGCAAGTACTAAATTGATAAAAGTGAACTTCATTGATATAACATTAGATTTAATGAATAATATATACCTACATTACAAAAAAAAACAATACTAATCCTTTGTATATACACCCTAAGTCTAATCATCCTCCATCTATAATTAAGCATATACATTTATCTGTCGAAAAGGGAATAAGTACAAATTCAGCAAATGAGAAAATATTCTATGAATATAGTAATTTCTATAATAAAGCTCTAAAGAATTGCGTCTATAAATGCCCCAAAATGAATTATATAAAAATGGAAATGGACACAACACAAAAAAACAGAAAGAGAAAAATCATTTTGTATACAACCCCATACAGGCAAATGTTAAAAAATAAATTAGGGCAAAAATTTCTCGCATTAATTGATAAAAATTTTCCTAGAGACAGTAAACTCAGTACGATTTTTAAAAAAATACCCTAAAATTATGTTACAGTTGTACTGAAAACTTAGAAATGATCATTAAGAAACATAATACTAATATCGTGAGCAAACACTTCGACCAAAATCATAAAATATAGATCTTAAAATAAAAAGAAATAAAGATAAGGAAGAATTATGTAACTGTCATAATCCGCAAAATTGTCTTCTCAATAATAAATGTTGTATGGAATAATTAGTTTATCAATGCAATATTTCATCTACTGAAGATCCAGACATGGTTAAAATATACACTGGATGCACAAAGCATGAATTCAAAAGACGTTGGAACCAACATCAAATTTCCTTTAAAAATAATAAATACAGAAATCAAACGTCTCTGTCTAAATATTTCTGGCACTTAAAAGAATAGCTAGAGCTTGTAGGTCATTAAATGACCCATGTCCTTTGTGCATACATGAAAAATTATACATTAAGTTTCGGAAAAATGAAAATTTACTTAATCAAAGTAATGAAATAGCAGACTGTCAAATATTTTCTCTAAATAATGATTAATTTTGAAAAATGGATGAAAGATGAAGCATAAACATTTATATTTGATCTTTGATTAATAATTTTTCAAAATACGAATGTAATTCTAATATATTTATTTGTAAAAATTATCGTAGAGTCTATGAGTTATTAGAAGTAGGAGCAGTACTTTAAATTTGTAGGAATAGATTTTAAATACTAAAAATACGACTTACTCATATTCAGACGAACCTTTTAAGAAATCTTTGTGTATAAAATTATAAATTTAGCGGCTAAATAAAAATGTCAAAAATTTATCATTGAAAAACTCAGACGACATGAGAAAAACAGATATCGATTTTTGTGTGCAGGCACCCTACCCTAACTTAACTTAACCTGATTTTGAAAGTAACTTATATTTGATATATAAGTTATCTACGAAATTTAAAGCCCAACCACTCCTTATCAAAATGATTGTTTTCCGTAACCATAACAATTTAAAATATCAAGATTGTCTGTGCTTATAAATTAAGTAAATTTTTTCATAGGTTATTCCAAAAATTGCTTCAGAATGAAACGGAGCTATGGATTTTAGATTTAATTTTATAATTAAATTTAAAATTCTAGTTTTCGTTTTGAAACATGGTAATTCCTGTGTAGCGATGGAACCATATTTTAAAATAGAAATTAATCATAATAATTATATAATAATGGACTCCCGCGTCGGTTTCGATGTATGAGGATCTGATAGCTTAATTGATTAAGTTAGAAAATTGTGTGCGATAATCTTAAGTGGCATTTACAATAGAGACCACATATGGAGCAAGAGTGAGGATTGTGGGATGATATCACTGTTAGATTGGTTGACCTTTTAGATCTTGCTCTCGCTTCTTGAAGATGATTCAGACAAGCAGATTGAAAACTGCTGAATCCATTAAAATACGTTGATCTCCATTCTACCCGCTCCGAGGCTAAACGCTCAAGGGTGTTATGTGGTATATTGACTGCTGACAAGTTGCTTTTACGCTTGTCTTGGTATCTTAGCCATGGACGTCCTGCATTCATGTAGCCCTGATCTAACTGGCTGTACATTAGGATCTTGGGTATCCTGTCATCAGGCATTCTCAAGACATGACCAGTCCACTGTAACTGAGACTGTATGATAAATGTCTCGATTCCTCCAATATTACACCTGTTAAACAGACCTACGATAGATGTCCTATATTGAAGATTAACTCTACAGATTGCACGCAGACAGCTATATGGAAAACATCCAGCTGGTGTATATGGTACCTGTATGGAGAATATATATATATATATATATATATATGTGTGTGTGTGTGTGTGTGTGTGTGTGTGTGTGAGTGTGCGCGTGCGCGTGTATGTGTGTGTGTGCGTGCATGTATGTATTTCAGTTCCTAACAATTATCTACATGATTTCCTCTTCAAGATAGTCAACCTCGAGTCCTTTTCACGTTTCCATCCTTCTCGGCCTCGCCTACATGCACTATTGGAAGGATTATACTTGGGTGCCTCTCAGCTTCGTCGTTACAGCCTTGCCTTTCAAAACGGGTCAACTTTATGATCCCCTTCAGTTTGGGGAAAAGGAAGATTCATACGGAGCAAGATCGGGCGAACAGGAAAGTCATTCCAGTACGCTGATGTATTTCTCGCCCAAGAACTCCCGGATGGTCAGGACGTAGGAAGCAAGTGCATTGTCGGCGAAGTGAACTACGATCTGTCCTGCCACAAAAGCATATGAAAAAAAAAATGAAATCGTTGCAGAAAGCTAAGATTATAGTTCTCTACACCCAAGATATCAAGTGCAATGATAATCAGATTTGCTCATAGCTCACACTGCTCCTGTTACTTTTCAAATATATACAGTGAATTCTCCCGTCGATTTCTGGCAACATCATTTCGTTTTTATGCTTGTGTCGGAGGGGACACTTCAGTCCCGCTAGAGACCTGCAAACAAGGCCACATATTGTGCAACAGCAAAGATCTCGGGACATCAAAAAGGGACATTTGCTGACGATTTTAAAAATAGTCAACCTCGATTTACAATAGTTGCAAAGAGCTAAGATTATAGTTATTATTAGTTAAATAATTTTGACTCATGTATATATATATATATGTATGTATATATGAAATATATAGGAAATAAATAGGACACCTAAAGTAAAATGGAAAATTATAAATAGGACTAGAACTTGTAAAGCTTGGGATGTCCCATGTCCTTTGTGCCTCCATGAGAAACTGCACATTATTAAGTTTCTAAATAATAAAAATCTATTAAACAATAGACATGAGTTAACGGTTTTTTGCCGACATCATCAAATTTATGCACTGAATAATTAGCTAAAAACAAGCATACAATATAATAACTTTTATAATCCATAGCCCAAATATATAGTTTAAATACCCTACAAAAAAAGATAACCCTTTATGAAGTCGTCTAAAAACAAATGTTACGGCATTTTTTATATGCACAAATCCCTTTCAGAAAGAAATAAAATAAAAAAATAAATAAATCTCCACAGACACGTAAATCAGACTAGGCGAAAACATCTTCCGTTTCAAATTTAGACACCCCCACCTTACCCTGACTTGACATCTATGAAAGTAACTTTATACTGATACGTACTATTAACACCCAACACACCCCTATCTATTTTAAACAATCCGCCCTGGCTGTTACCATGGAAATTTTGATTTCAATTATGAATATACTATTAAAACACGTAAATTTCAGAAACAAGTTATTCCCAAAAAATTTCACTTGAAGATGGAACAGAGCTTACTTTAATTCAATTTAATTCAAATAATTATATTGAAGTTTTCGGCTCTTGTTTTGAAACATGAGACCTCTTATGTCACGAGTTGGAATCATATTTTTAAATAAATAATATATATATATATATATATATATATATATATATATATATATATATATATATATATATTATAATTATTTTTGTAAAAAATATGTTTCCGTCTCTACGTAAGAGTTCTCATATTTCAAAAACAGAATAAAAAAATACTGAAGAACTTTGGATAATTAACCTAACGGTTCTTTCCTATTTTTCTGTATACTTACACACACACACACACACACACACACTAAAAATCATTTTAAAATCACTACAAAAATCATTTTAAAATCACTACAAAAATAGCCATTTTCTTTCAACCCTCTGGTGTCTTATCAACTGACGTGCTATACCAGTTTAGCTAGGAAGTAACGTCTGGTCAGCAAGGACTTTCAGGCCGGTAAATGTTGTTAATACTGTTTATTATAAATAGAGTATTTAATTAAATATTTGTGTATATATAAATAACGTATAACAATAAAATATATTTAAATAATTGTCCAACTTATTACATTTCATAGTATATATATATATATATATATATATATATATATATATATATGTTGCAGTATTTCGTTATATATATATATATATATATATATATATATATATATATATATATATACAATCTTATTTTAACATACAAGACAACTTTTTTTTAATTCTGGCACATAATCATCAACATTATGGTTTTTATTAGTCTATTTCTACGCATGAGGTCAGAATTTTATTTTACAAAGTTGGCATCATTAATAAGACTACATTATCACGAGACTGTCAGTTAGTGCTTCATGGCAAGTGTTCAAGAAACCCATATAAATCGGTTACAAATGCACACATATATTGTGTTAAATAGATTATCAATAGCTAGTTTAGTCACGTGGTGCAAAACGCAATCGATATTGATGTATTTACTTGACAACATAAAGAAATTATGGAGAGTCCCTGTCTTCTTTTGATTTTAGTCTAAATAGAAGAAATAAAACACACAGACGAAAGAACAAATATCCACAAATACAAGCCTTGTTCTCTGAAATGATAGCATCAAGAAAAGCGTATGTACGTTTTTCATCAAAGAGCTGAGTTTGGACATGTTGTTATTGTTTTATGTTTTATTCATACACGTGCATATAGGTCAAAACCCAAAACTGCCAACCCCGTCGAGTATTATCACTCAAAAGTTGGTATCAGTTAATACCACCGTTCTTTGTGTAATCAGGAAGGCAACGCTACTTGTGATTTATCATCCCCAGAACCAGGTAAAGTTCATAATTTTAAAAGGAAGTGAAAACAGATGCTGCACTTTGATCTCAGATTAAAGGCCGAGACGTACTGGAATAACAGAACATATCTTGCCAAACAGCAGTTTACAACCACGCACTGGCGGTGAATTTTTTATGACCAAGAATCATTTTCATGCAAATTAATACAACTTTCATTCAAATTTAGGAGTCATGGCATCTATGTTGAGAGTTTGCCTACTCCTGACAACCAATTATTTAGAGACACTCTCGACGAGGTCTTTTTTTCGTGTTAACCTGCGTCTTTTCTAATGAGCATTTCCATCCTTTTTGGTTCATATAAAGAAACATACGACATATTTATTTATTCATTGCAAACTACACTATATATATATATATATATATATATATATATATATATATATAGTTCAAAAAATCCATAATTACCTTATATTGAGTATAGACCCATTTTAACCGACGAAAACATCAGTTTTATTCAACCTCGGTATATAGACTGAGATCGTGTCAGAATTAGAAATTAACTGTAACAGCTGTCGAAAAATTAATACAGAATTTGCCTATTTCAATGTTTCAGTCAGACGAAAGGCACGAGACTGGGGTCAGGTGAGGCTGAAATTAGGTCTATTCCCAATATGAGGCAATTTTGGATTTTATGTGTGCCAAATTTGTTCATTAACGTGTTTTTGTGGATCAGTTTTAATATTTTATATTACTAGTATCTACTTGGATTATATACCAACGGATTATTATCTTCACTACATATATATATATATATATATATATATATGTGTGTGTGTGTGTGTGTGTGTGTGTGTGTGTGTGTGTGTGTGTGTGTGTGTGTGTGAAAGCTTAAAAATTCCGAAGAGCCCATAAGGTAGAAATTTCGGGTCGTGTCAACGGTGAATTCTTCAATGTTGGATATTCGCTCTACACATTCAATTTTTTAGAGTTGTATATTGAACACCACCTCAAAATATACATTCTCTAGTCTGACTCCAGTTTGGCCAAATAATTATATATATATATATATATATATATAAAAAAAAGAAAGAACAGTAAGATATAAAATCCGGTGTTCTTATAGATATTTTATTTTACAAAATAGTGCTCAATGTAAATTTACAGAGCATTAATATTATAAATTAATTGATTTAAAATATGGTTATTTTCGCTACACAGTTCCAACCATGTTTCAAAATAGAAGCTAAAAACCCTAATTTTATTTTTGCAAATAAATTAAAAGCATTAGTTCTATTTCATCTTCAAGCGAATTTTGGAGTATCTTTTAAAATTTACCGGGTTTTAAATACACAGCTAAAATCACGTTTCCATGGTTACAGAATATTCTACTCAAATTGAACACGGGGGTGTCTAGATTTTCCTTATGACAGTATCATTGTATCAGTTATTAGCTACATTTTGGTAAGGGGTGAGGATGTATTTTACACTGAAACCTGACGTCGGTTGAATGGATGTCGTCTGAATTTAAAAAAAAAAAAAAAAAAAAAATTGTTAACGGTAAAAAATTTTCAACGTCATCTCTTAAAATTAAAGATTTTTTTTACAATACTTTTTATTTAACTACGATTTGAAATATTTTCCTTTTTAATTTTTATTTTACTATATTCTTTTTAAGAACAGTTAAATGTATTAGAATCCATTATAGTTTTCAGTGTAAAATACATCCTCACCCCTTACCAAAATGTAGCTAATAACTGATACAATGATACTGTCATAAGGAAAATCTAGACACCCCGTGTTCAATTTGAGTAGAATATTCTGTAACCATGGAAACGTGATTTTAGCTGTGTATTTAAAACCCGGTAAATTTAAAAAGTTACTCCAAAATTCGCTTGAAGATGAAATAGAACTAATGCTTTTAATTTATTTGCAAAATAAAATTAGGGTTTTTAGCCTATTTTGAAACATGGTTGGAACTGTGTAGCGAAAATAACCATATTTTAAATCAATTAAATAATATATATATATATATATATATATATATATTTATACACGTTTCATTAAATAATATAGACAAGTGTTGTCTATTTATTTTATGTAAATTTTTTTCGTAACATCTGATAAGTTTAAAAACATTATCGTTAAACGAAGAAAGAAATTCACAATATTGATCCATATTTTTTAATATAATCTAAGCTTTCGGCTTACTTAAGCCATTATCAAAGATGTAAATTACAAACATATTAAACAATATACGGACACGACAGTGATGATAATCTGTCATTGTTTACATATTTGATCACTAAGCAACGATAAACACGCGATTGAATTGGAGAATGAAGTATGGAAAGCTGTTTGTATAAACCAATATATATATATATATGTATAAAAGAAATATGTTGTAATGGAATTAAAGAAATTCGGATTACCAACACACAAACAGAGAATGTCTCATATCGAGAATATTTCACATTGAACATGAAGAAAAATTAATTATTTTTAATAATATGTAGAAATCTCCACTTTTACCTGAAGACGGTCGCGAGACCAGAAACACGTGTCGTAAAATTATGTAAAACAAAGCATAATATTTTTTCTAAATAAATCCACATTACAACCAAAAACGTTTGCGGCACCTCTCTTCTTTTAATATATATATATATATATATATATATATATATATATATATGGTGATTGAAAACTAATTCAAATATTATTTGTGTGGCCAATCCCGAGTCTTGACTTCAGACACAGTGACTTTTTTCTTTGGGGTTGTT
Organism: Acanthosepion pharaonis; assembly: GCA_903632075.3. NCBI lineage: Eukaryota > Metazoa > Mollusca > Cephalopoda > Sepiida > Sepiidae > Acanthosepion > Acanthosepion pharaonis. The sequence goes on from CAHIKZ030005106.1 coordinate 3,006,244, forward strand.
TAAAGTAGCACGTCTAATATACCAAACGAAGATTTTGTTAAGGGCGAATGCAAGAAGATATGTCTTCCATAACACAAGAGGTACTGGTGAAATCAGCGAAATCAGGTGACCAAATGAATTTTTAAATAAACCTCATGCTACACGCTTTTCCTCTCATATTAATTTTTTTGGGGTAAAATCATAGTTAATAAATAAATTATAAGTGGTTTAAAATGGGAAGCTACTTTTCAATCACCATATATATTTATATATATATATATATATATATATATATATATATATATATTTATATATTTAAAAATATGATTCCAGCACGCTACATAGGAGTTCTCATGTTTCAAAACAAGAGCCGAAAACTTCAATATAATTATTTGAATTAACGTACTAAGCTCTGTTCCATCTTCAAGCGAAATTTTTTGGGGAATAACTTATTTCTAAAAAATGTTCCATATTTTTAAAGAAGTTTTTTTTTTAAAATAAAGTTTCAGAGTGCTCGACCTTAATTCGGGTGCCAATATATGTGAAAAATATATAGAAAATAGGAAAGAACTCGTTAGGTAAATAATCCAAATTTCTTTAGTATTTATGTTATTATTTTTAAAAAATAGTGCTCGATACAAATGTAGAGCATAAATATAATTATTTATTTAAAAATATGATTCCAACACGCTACATAAGAGTTCTTGCCTATTTTCTATATATCTTTCACACACGCACACACACACACACACACACACACACACATATATATATATATATATATATATATATATATATATATATATATATATATATATATGAACAAACAGATTTAGAATCCACATTTCTTTAACAAAATTAAACAGAAAAAAAATTTGCTTTTTTTTTTTTAAATTAAGATGGTACCAACATATTTCTTCGTTTAGCGACAATACATACCGTAACCGAACATCCCTATCTAAATATTTTTGGTATTTAGAATAAAGCAATAAAACCTCACAGTAAAATAGAAATTATTAAAAAAAAATAGAACTGTAAGTTCTTAAATGATCTATGACCCCCCTGTCTATAGGAAAAGCTACATACTATTAAGTTTCCTTAAAATAATGATGTATTAAATCAGCGTAATGAACTGACTGTAATATGTAAATATTGTCCAATGTTTACGTTAGAAAATAGTTAATGCAATTTTCATAAAAAAATTTATGTATTACAATTATATATCTATTATTTTATTATATATATTATTGCTCTTATTGCAAAAATTTACTATAAAAACAGGCATTAAATTTGAAGTTCATATGGTATATTTATCATATAGTACATCAACATTGGTTTTGGAACGATCAGCGAAGTTAAGCAAGATCGAGTCTCTTCAGTAGGTAGATGGGTGACCATATCACCATATGGGTATATCAGGTGTTGTAAGCGGTTTGTGCAATGGATAATGGCTCGGAACCTTTAATCGGAATGCAATTTCTGATTCTATTCGAGTTCGTTATACCTACTTATGGGTTAATTAGTAAGTCTTGTATCACTAAGTCGTTATTATATCAAACAAAAATAAATTATTTTTTGATTTTTAAAATAAACAAAGGCCTTGGAAATAAAGCGAAAAAGTAACATTTTGGAGTATGCTAAATAAAGGATTTAAACTTGCAAGAAAGAATTTTCGAAGAATACACTTCCAAAGAAACGGAGGTGTTGCTGCTGATAAACCAGAATGCGCAGGCGCATTTATAATCTGTCTAATGGCCGACTTGGATATTCTATCTCGACTCTTACCTGTCAACGGTCGTCGACAGTCGATGATGAGAAATTCTGTCAAACGATCCAGCGACTTCTGAGAATTAAAAGAGAAGTTGTTTCATATGTTTACCAAGGGTATTTGTAGACATAAAAGTAGCCATAAAGAAAATTCATTCCCGTAAAGAATATAGACACGTTAGGTTAAATGGATTTATAACGAAAGCGGTTGATTTGAATCATAACTCTTTGTTATTCAAAATAAATGTCTTTTCTTTTCATCATTACGCAACGGACCTTAGACGAACCTATGTACATGGATATAGTCGCTGTTAATAAATCTATATTTCTCTATGAGCAAAAGTGGTTAGAATGCTCGATTTCTGACAATGAGACCCGGGTTCGAATCTCACCATGTTCGATTTGTCAGGAACATGACTTTATATTATCGGCCCGGTCGACCCAAGCCTTGTGTGAGACGGAAGCCTTCTTTGTATTGGGAGACGTTGGTTGTAGTGCAACATATATATATATAATTAAAAATATTCACCGTTAACACAACCCAGGTTTCCACTTTACAAACAGGGCCCTATAGTCTTGGTTATCAACCAGTCTAGTAGAAGAAAACACTGAATTCAAAATCATCTGCTGCCTCTTTAACTTCTGAGGGGAAGGATGGAGAAACCTCGATATTCCGGGTGCCAAGAGAACTGGCAAACCAATTGCAATATTCTGCTTGAATATCACCATGAATCACAATTGTGAGACGGAGGGCTGTAGTTACGAAAGCGGCGCTAACTGAATAAATGAAGATTGAACGATGACCTGAAACTATATTCAGGGATTAAATATTTGCTAAATCCATGTTTATCTTCAAACCATAGAATTATTAAGTTCAAAACCCAACTGTGCAAATATTATTTTTAACCAGAATGCAGGGTTTTGCTTTTCTTTCCGATTGGATAGTCAATATTAGAGCTAAGCAAATAATAACTAACCGAAAATCCCCACACAACGCATGCGTACTGAGGCAACTAAATGATCATTCCTTAATTTTTCATTATCTTGTTTGCACTCAAAAACTGTACGATGGATGACATGCTTAAATCAACACTTCCTTATTGTCTTCTACAGATTCATGTCTGCTAATGGATTTACCATATACTTGTAAAATGTCCGCGACAGCTATCAGCATTCTTCTTATTACTGACGGATGTTCAGTTAATTTAATTGCTGTGAATGAGAAATCGGTAAGCCGGTTTCGAATAGCGGTCAAATTCGTCCTATTCGCTTTCGCATAAATAACCTTATGAATCCAACTATGATTAAAACTGCAGGAGAGACTGGGGTTTCTAATCGTCTGTGACAACCAATCTGAGAGATAGTCAACTCTAAATTCGAACCCATGTAGAGCTCTGGCGAAGCAGATTCTAGGAGAGCAACACACCGCGCTTACTTGGCCTCACGTTTTCCACTGACTTCAAGCGGCTACATCGAATGTGCATCTACTGCAAGGAAAGTTGGCTCTCTGTGTCATCAGAATCCATCTTTCATATTTACAAATCTACCATTCGTTCGTTTATTGAACACTCTTGTCGTATTTGGTTTGGTGCTCATCCCGTACGTCTTGAAATTCTTCAGAAAATCCAAAGAAAGATCTGCAATGTAATCGAACCTGACCAGATATTACGATTTCAGTCACTTTCTCACAGCCGTGACGTGGCTTCCGTCTTTTTTTTTTTTTCTACAAATATTTTCATGGCAAAAAACAAATTCTTGGAGTTGAAATTAGACAGTTGGGGTAAGTTATTATTACTTTATTTTAAAGTTAATGAGACCGAATTAAAACCAAGTTCTTCTTTGTCATGCTTAAAAATCAACAGAAACCTTTACGCAACTAACTTTGTCACAAAAGTGTTCTTTTATCTAAGTTCTTGAAGAACTTGAAGAATTTATTTTTTTATAGCTATTCAGTTTTGTTTGTAAACATTATATATTTCAAAAGCAATAAATAGCTGGAGAAAAGTTGAAGGCACTTCCATGACTTCTCGAATATTTTTTTTTTTTTTTTTTAAGCATTTCACCACAAGCAAGGCGGGAAGCCACTAGGACACAAGGGGTTACAGAAGATAGGAAGATCAGATAGGAATGATAGAAGATAGGATGAGGGTAGTAGATAGATTAGGGCAACTGGAGATGTCGATTGACATTACACTTGAATAGCTAGAGATTATAACTCACAGGGAAACAGGAGAAGGAAGAGAGAGTTCCACAGGCGAGAGGTGCGAGACATGAAGCTATTAGAGTAGAAGAGACGGCTACATTTAGGAGTTTCGACAGTGAAGGGGTGAGAGCGGGATGCCAGCCTCGTAGGGCGCTTGAACTCATGAAGTCTGGGAAACAGCGAATGCAGCTTCTCGGAGCAATTTCCATGAAAGTATTTGTAGAACAGACAGAGGGAGGCGACGGTGCGTCTGTGAGAAAGTGACTGCAGACGAGACGCCAGGGCAGGGCCAACCATATTGCATATCCGCTTCTGAAGCCTATCAAGAACCCCGAGGCAAACAGAAGGCGCCAGACCATATATGGCAGCAATACTCCATGCAAGGGCGAATTGTGGATTTGTATATCTGGAGGATCGACTCAGGGGAGAAAAACTTCCTAGCGCGGCTCATGGAGCCAACTTTGTACAGAAAATGTTACTATGGACATTTTCATCAATGTAAAGTCTTGATAAATGAGTATGTATATTTAGGGAAAAAAATGAGGTGGCCACTGAAGAGAAAAAGATGCAAGATTTTTGGAGACGTTGGTCAGGCTGAGAACTTTTAAATCTGCACTCGTAAAGAAGGAGAGACAATTCATTTTATTGTGTAAGGGAATACTTGTTTTGTGTAATCGACGTAGGAATTCGATCGTTGGACGAATAAGTAATTTTTTTTTAAATGACTTACCGTGATTCTTCAATTATTCGAAACATTTTTAATCACTTACCTGAAAAGAAAAGAAAAAGAAAATGAAGTTTGATTAGAATTCGTCGTAAAGATAAATAGACAGAAATGCAAAACTATCTGAGCTGGAAAGACTGGGCATGAATATGAGAGTACAGCAGCCGAAACATTGTGAATATGGCAACGAAGATGAGGAAAAAATGTAAATAGTGTAAATAGATAAATAGCCCTGAATAGACTGAGATTGATAGATAGATGAATGAATATGAAAACATCATAGACTGCAATAGATAGATAAACTGAGATAGATATGAATAGACTGCCATTGATAGATGAATGAATATGAAAACATGATAGACTGAAATAGGTAGATAAACTGAGATAGATATGAATAGACTGAGATAGATATGAATAGACTGAGATAGATTCAAACAGACTGAAATAGATGTGACTGATATATTTGTTTTCTTACGGCTTATCAAGCCATAAAACAAACAGCTGACCACATATGGAGTGAAAAGGGAGATCACAAGCCCCTGTGGGATGAGGTTAAAATAATAGACAGAAAACATCATTGAAAAATATAAAAGCTAAAAGAAATCCGTGCATATGCTAGGCCACAAAATCTCTTGAGCCGACCAAGCATAAAAATGAATATAAAATGAAAACTAGTAACAAGGAGAGCTTGAGAGAAACAATAGTAACAAATGAGATGAAAAAAAAATGTAATATGAGCTCTGGTAAAAAAAATCGTTAACTTAGACATTAGGTTTATAAGTCCCCAACATTCATACACTAGGGGGTAAAAGCATTGGTTGATTGATACACAAAACAATGACTTGATCCTAAGTGTTGTTAGTTCAAATCAGTGGAGAGAATAAAACCTTGGACAATTATCAATATGAATGAACTAAAACGGAGATATCCAAAGGAATGCTACGTGGAATTAGAACAATCTAAACACTGTGGACTAGATAAAGAGTTCGGTGTGAATTTCCAAAGTACATCACCTTAAGAAGGCTGGAGCATACAATGGCCGAAATATCGTCAATGTGACAGGTAACCTTTGATTAATGCCCATTCGATTAATGCATATTCAATTAGTGCGGTAATCATAATAAGTGACAATTGATTTTATTATAGTTACCGACGTACACATTAGCTTCAGATTCTTGTAAATATAAAGGCGACTCGTTTCCTAAACACACCAATATGCTTGCGCGGCAAACGAATGGATGTTGGAGATGCTTTGTTAAGGATATTTGTTTAAAACCGACAGAGTTCACCAGCATTTTACAGTTTAACTATGCTGAGCGGAACTTAGACTTTCTGGAAGAAAGTACATAATTTGAACAGGATCAGCAGTTTGGACAACGGCATCAGATTCACACCTTCAGTCACGATGACCTCTGACTTTGTGGTAGCACAACCACCGATGGCTCTCGCTCTTTCTCATACTCAGTCACTCTTTCTCTCACTGTCTATCTCTTTCTCTCTCTAATCTGTATCTCTCTCAGACTCTCTGACTTTTTCTCTCTGTCTCATACTGTCGTTTTCTTCTTCTCTCTCTCTGTCTCTGTTTTGTCTCTCTTTTCTCTGACCCTCTCTATATATATATATATATATATATATATATATATATATATATATATTCATGAATTATTCACACAAAAACAAATGCAAAGGTTAATGATTTAATTGGCGAGACATCCATCGTCGCAAACAATTCAAATAATATACAAAAACCTCCGAATTCGTTATGAATGAAATGATCCTTGTTTCTATAAATTTCTGCCGTATTAGTTCTTATTTTTACTACAAGCTTTCGTCTGTTCCTACAGACATCTTCAGGTATAGGATAGATGTTGTTCTTGTTTTTTCTCTTAGTAATAAGAGGACAACGAAAATATATGTATTGTTGTATCCGAAAATGCTATTGGAAATGAGTTATTGTTATTGGAGCGCGCAGTAGCAACGCTGAGTTTGATTTTAAATTTTACCAGTAAAAAAATTCGTTCATCACCATATTTGTATATGAACGCACAACTTTTAAAAAAAAGAACTTGTTTGTCTACTAACTACAGCTATAGGGTCAACGGTTTGATTTGCGCGCGCTTTTTAGTTTTGTTTTTCCGGTACATGCGCCAATGTTATGGTAAGTCTTTTCTCATTTACTTGTGGAAAAAATTCCTCACGGCATTAAATGCCATACTAAGTTATGTACGCAACCTACTTCCATGCATTCGCATACTAACCTAAAAAAAATACACACACAAGCAAACCTTACAATAAATATATATATATATATATATATATATATATATATATATATTGAACAATAAAAAATATTAAAAATTAAAATCTTCAGACAAACTGGGTTGTAGATTAATATTCTTTCGTTTTTTTTATTATTATTTCATTTAGATTCCTCGACTAGTTTCGACCAACATGGCCATCACCGGGAGGAGAAATATTTCTGCTTGCTGGTAGCAGTAAACTACAGAAATGAATGTCTTGATGGAGAAAATGACCTGTAGTTTTCATTTGTTATTTTTATTTTTTTATCTTTTTAACATGAATCTTTTAACATTCCTTGTGTTGGTCAGACAGTCTCTTTTAAGTTGTTATTTGATATATATATATATATATATATATATATATATATATATATATATATATATATATATATATATATATGAATGTATATATATAAATCGGCCTGACGATTGTGTCTAGCATTAAACAGCCAGTCACCTCTGAATGTTGATTTCAATGTTCAATTTTATATATATATATATGTATATATATTAAGAAATGGACAAAGTTTGTTTGTTTACATTTGATACGCCATGAGCAGTTATGAATATACGAGATTCATGGAAGATTGAAGTTTATCAGCAGTAAATTCGCCTACCGAACGCTCCTTTGTGGCCGAGAGGTTAAGGCACGGCAGCGTAAATGATGGTTCCGTATAGGATGCAGGTTCGAATCCTGTCAAAGGACGAATATTTTCTATGTAAATTTCTCGGACATTCAGGCCGGTAAATGTTATTTAATACTGTTTATTATAAACAGAGCATTTGCTTAAATACTTGTATCTATAAAAAAGAACGTTAAACATAAAAATGTCTTTAATAAAATATATATATATATAGAGAGAGAGAGAGAACTCTCCCGTTGTATTCGACGTATGAGGGACAAGCAGCTCAGTTCCTAGGAACCGACAGCCCAGACACCAAAATACATGTTTTGAATTTAGTGGTGGAAACTTTGTGCAGAACTAAAGCAACCACACATTTTGAAGGGGAAAATACAGTGACCTGGTACATCAGGTGCCACAAGTTCCCCAAACGACCATCCGGAGGTTTTAAAGTCAGGCCTGTCCTTCTCCTAGACCAGTTGCTATCCAAGGCTATAGAACCCAGTCTGTCCTGCTATTTTACCCATAGCAGGAGGGAGAAGAAGGGGATTAATAACTTTCTCAGGGGTAATAGCACGTAAGTGAATGTAATGGCTTCGATTGGAATTCGGGCTTGGCTCGACTATTCTTCAATCCTAGCTGCTATATATATATATATATATATATATGTGTGTGTGTGTGTGTGTGTGTGTGTGTGTGTGTGTGTGTAAATTGTGAGGTGTCTCCTTGTGGACTACAAATGAACCCTCAATAAAATAAAATTCGACAGAAAAATGTCTCTCAAGTCCTACAGGTGTTCAATATATCAAACGTGTAGTAGATGCTTTTCGCTCGACTGTTTAAGGATCTTTTGCCAGGTGTTTCTTTAAGTGTTCATCAAGTCCTGTTTTATTGCGTCCGTCAAAGACAGTGGCAGGTAAAATGCTATTATTGAGAGCAAGGGATACTGCCATTTTTCTTTATTATCAATATTATTGATTTTCGTTTGAAATTCCTATTTTTTTTATTTAGGTTTAAGTGTTTATTTACAATTTTATTATTATGTTGTTTTTTTTTTAATTTGTATATTATCAGTACAACTATAACTTTTTTAGCGTACTTTTATTGAAAATTTTGCTAAGAGGATTGTGACTTGGAAAATGTTTTTCAGTCAAAGCAAAAAAAAAATTGCCTTAAGTTACTGCTAACCATTTGGTTAAATGGAGGTGTGTACCAAATGATTTTCTATTTCTATTTTTTCTCTGGTTAATATTATTATTATCTTTTCTGTCTTTAATATCGGAACATTTGTAGCCACTATAATTTAAAGCATTATTATAAAAATTACAGTGTTTATAAAATATTTAGTTAATGCTAATTCTATATTCTATGGATATGTGTACAGAGGGAGGATGAGTAGACTTCGGTTGGATATATAATGGATTATATAACGTATACTAGGCAGCAAGTATTCAGACGACAAAGTTTTATTTCTTTTAATCAACAATATGTTTAACATATAGTTTATTTTTCCAATTTTCAAATAAGATGTGGTATATTGGGATCGAATTTTTGGATAAAATTGGAAAAAGTTTTCGTGTGACATGTTACGTCTCTAAGGATGTACTCGTCTGATAAAGTCTTGAAAGATGAAACGCGTCACAAGAAAACTTTCCAATTTGTTATACACTTACCTATATATATATATATGTTAAATGGACACTAACAGAGCAAATTATTTTCTACAAATGTAATTTAAGGTACCATTAGTCCATACCATATATATATATATATATATATATATATATATATATATATATATATATATATATTACTATTTTTATTTATTTAGTATGGTTTGGATTCGTACAGCGTTTTCTCATATAAAATTAAATGCACTCCCTAACAGTGGATGTGTCCCTCCTCTCGTATATATATATATATATATATATATATATATATATATGAAGAAATATAGTCTTATGGTGTGCTATATTTATGGGATAAAGTGCTCGATATCAGAGATAGAGCGTGTGTAAATATAAAAGTGAACATAGAAGTCAAACTTAGAGGCGACAGTCTGTTTCATGAAATAGACAATCGTCCTCTAAGTGTTGATTTATGTTCACTTTTTATATTTATATATATATATATATATATATATATATATATATATATATATTATAAATTAATTGATTTAAAATATGTTTTTTCGCTACACAGTTCTAACCATGATTCAAAAATTAAAATCTTACTGTACTTTCTTTATATATATGTATCACACAATTGGAATTAAGATACCATTAGTCAATGATCATTTTCACCCACGAATTTTAAATTTTAAATTCACACGATTTTTCAAACTGACACCATAAACAGTTTGAAAAATCCTGTGAATTTTAAATTTTAAATTCAGAATGAATATGATCATTGACTAATGGTATCTTAATTCCATTTGTGTGATACACACACACACACACACACACACACGCATATATATATATATATATATATATATATATATATATACTATTTTCATTTAGTATGTTTTGGATTCGTACAGCGTTTTCCCATATAAAATTAAACGCTTTCCCTAACTGTGGATGGATGTCCCTCCTCTCATATATATATATATATATATATATATATATATATATATATATATATATATATAGGAATCTCTTTTGTCTTCGTTCAGGCGGGAGTAATAAAAATGCGGACATTTTTAACAAAAGGCCACTACGCTTACCTTTCATCAAAAGACATTTTATCTCTTGCCGCCTTTTGCACTGGCCTATGACGACGGCACAATGAAGCTATTCTGAGACAGCCATTGACGCTTTGAATATTGAATACTACACACAATTAGACAAGGCAAGAATCCATTCGGTTTTCATCGTCAAAAGATCAAGGCTTTTCCCGGTGTTATTGTATTGAGTTTCCCATGATGTAAGTGACTTTACTGATAATTTAACAGTGTCTTTCCGTTGGCGTCTTTGGACAAGACTGAGAGAATTGGTTGACTGTCTACTGGTTTAAACAAACGATCGCAGATATTCATGTTGGAATTCGAATTTGAGAGTAACAGAAAAAGAATAATATAAAGAGACATTTCGAACCAAAAGTAGAAAAAATAGTGCATGAGGAAAATAAAACGGAAAACTAAACTAAAGAGCTATGTGGATAAATGAAAATATATGTATAATAATTAAAAGAGAGATAGACATAAAATGTAGATTAAAAATTTAAATATTAAGGGGTCCACCCCTTTTTATACAAGTGGACTTGGCCAGTGTGTACTTGTACTGCTGTCGGTGAATACCTGGGAGAGTGATACGGTGATACAGTGAGAGAATAAGAGAATGAGAGTCAGAGGTAACCGCTTTGTAGGAGTCACAGTTGCGAGCACGTAGACTCAGAAGGAAGTCATACTTCGATACTGAATTTCCCAGACTGTATATATATTATTATTGCTACTAACCGCACTTCTGGATCTACTAACCGTATTACCAATTGTATTATTACGTCAATACATTTATTTGCTATATTTCATTCCTGCGTTTGTCATTCATTTGAGACCGCATTTCATCCCGGAATCCACAATACTAAACATACTAGTTTCAAACAAAAGGATAGTAATTTTTGTGGCGGACTTCACCACATTAATTTAATTTAGATTAGGAAACAAAAAACTGACGTGAAGAAAAAGATGATAAGCCAAAGACATCATTACACTTAAAATTTGTATTTAACAAGATGTACAAACAAGGATGTGAAAGAAAGGCATGTATTGAGTAAAACTTGTCTCTCTTTAACTATTATTTGTGTTCTAAAGTTCACTGAAAGAAAGAAAGTTTGTGATAGTTTCTGGTAATAAATGTTTTCAACAGTTTTGCTGAGTAAGGAAATATTATGTGACTGTAGGGAATATTCAGCATGTGATTGGTGGTGTGAGTGAGAAGATTGGCGCATGGTTTCGACTGTCATGGATTCGTTTGGCAGCTGAAATCTCACTAATTATCTAAGAATATTTCTTGCTTATATGGGTGATCATCGGCCCCGAAGCGCGGGAAGAATCATCATGAGCAGACAATCTGATTGGTTGGCATTGACCAATCAGCGAGCGAGCTTTGGGGAGACTCACGAAAGCTTCAGGGATCCGATTCTCCCAAAAGTGCACGAAATCAACTACACGAAATTAAAGCGATTATAAAAATTGTCGCATCGCTGCGATTTATAAATTGTCCATTACACAGTAGTGTTCATTTATTATCCAATGAATGCTTGTTGTATAATTTGAACTTGTGTAAGTATTTATGTATGTATGTATGTGTGTGATGATGATGATCATATGTATGTATGTGTGTGATGATGATCATATGTATGTATGTGTGTGATGATGATGATCATATGTATGTATGTATGTGTGTGATGATGATGATAATATGTATGTATGTGTGTGATGATGATGATCATAGGTTGACCTATCGTCTGCTTCAGAATCCTCCATGGTCTTTTGAAAAGGAGGAGGTGTTTTACACTTTTTAACATTTTAGGATTAGTTTTCCGCTTTTCGAATCGATTACATTTTCTTAGGTGCTAATAACCTTGGGAAAGGTATAAATCCAGCTATGGGTAAATAGCAGGAAAGACTGTGCTCTATAGCCAGTAAATAGCAACTGGTCTACAACAGAAAGAAATGATAACCTACTGCGGAAAAAAATCTGCCTCAGTCATGTATCGAAAGATACATGATCGCCTAAGCGTGTATCCCGCATGGCACATAACTGAATGAAATTCACCTACATGCTAATTCTCTTGGGAAAGATATGAATCCTCTTCTTCTCCCTTCCAGCTATGCCTCAATAGCCGGACAGACTGGGCTCTATAGCCTTGAATGGCAACTGGTCTACCTCAGAAAGAAATGGTAACTTACTTTAGGAAAACAAATCTGTCTCGTTAGTTATATATCGAAAGATACATGATCGCCTAAGCGTGTATCACGCATGGCATATGACTAACTTTCCGCTTCCACCGAAAGTCTACCTCAACTCTGCGATTTTAACGTATCCACCGAAATATTATTTACTATTTATTCATTTATTCTACCTCAATAGGAGTAGGTAAGTTCGCCTATCGACCGGTTCACACTTCTCCCTGGTCTTTTGAGCAGAACTTTAGCCCTTGATTCATGTTCAGGATATGGTTTCCGCTTCCTTCTAATGTATTTCTCATTCCCCTTCACTCTCAGTAACCTTTTGCGTCTTAGTGACATTATCGTTTTGCTTGGGGTGAATTGATTAAGTATATATTTTTGTTATTATTTTTTTTTTTTGCAGCATATCAACCCTTGTTGAGTTATTTTATGTTGGACTCGAAATCACGAGTACATTTTAACAAGATTGGTCTCATTAATGCAAATCTATAAAATCTGTCGAGTCTTTTACATACCTAGGAAGCGAAATTAATTCTATTGAAAAGGAAGTAAAAATTCGCATAGCTAAAGCCTGGGAAGCCTTGAATAAAATGGATGTAATCTGGACATCTGATCTCGCAGAAAACCTCAAACGAGATTCTTTTGAGCTCTTGTAGAGGTGGTTTTAATGTTGGCTATCATTGCCTGGATATTTACTAAAACCGTTCCGTCTAAGCTTGAATGAACATTCAGTCAGATGATGAGAGCCATTCTTAACAACTCTTGGAGACAACATCCAACAAAGCATAACTTTATACACCCATCCCTTATATTTCTATATTCTTATACGAATGAAGAATGTGCTTTGCAGGGCACTACTGGCGACCAAAACGAGAAGTTGCGAATCTTCTACAGCTCTGGACATCTAGCCATGGTGCACGACAGCAGCCACCTACATTGACCAGCTATGTTATTACATAGCATATCATACTAATAACCTTCCGACTTTAATGCAAGACTGTGATGCTTGGTGTGGTAGACTCGTGAATATCAGTGCCAGCTCGACCGAATAATAAACTATGCTAAATGATGAAAAGTTCGGGAATCTTCACCAGAAACAAACTAAAGTGCTGAACATTTATTTCATATCAATTTTCTATTATTTACTCAGATATTTAATAATTTCTTTTTTAATTCTCTTTCACTCCCGGTAGACTCGTGATAAGTTTGCCTTATCAGTCAGTCAGTTATGTGCCATGCGAGATACACGCCATGTGTGATACACGCTTAGGCGATCATGTATCTTTCTGATGAGGCAGATTTTTTCCTGCAGTAGGTTGCCATTTCTTTCTGTGGCAGGCCAGTTGCTATCCAAGGCTATAGAATCCGGTCTGTTCTGCTATTTAGCCAAAGGTGAGGGAAGGGGAGAAGACAATTCATACCTTTAGGACGTCACTTATGTGCCATGCGTGATACACGCTTAGGCGATCATGTACCTTTTGATATCTGACTGATGAAGCAGATTTTTTCCTGTAGTAGGTTGCCATTTCTTTCTGTGGCATACCAGTTGCCACCCAAGGCTATAGAACCCAGCCTGTCCTGCTGTTTAGCTACAGCTGAAAGGAAGAAAAGGATTCATACCTTTCTCAAGGCTATTAGCACGTAAGTGAATTTCAGTTATTTTTCATGCGTGATACACGCTTAGGCGATCATGTATCTTTCGATACAAGGCTGACGAGGCAGATTTTTTTTTCCCGCAGAAGGTTGTCATTTCTTTCTGCTATAGACCAGTTGCCATCCAAGACTAGAGAACCCGGTCTGTCCTGCTATTAACTCATCGGGGAGAAAAAGAGGATGCATACCTTTTCCAAGGGTATTAGCACGTCAGCCGGTCAGTTATGTGCCATCCGTGATACACGCCCAGGCGATCATTTATCTTTCCATACATAGCTGACGATGCAGATTTTTTTCCTGCAGTATGTTGGCATTTCTTTCTGCAGTAGACCAGTTGCCATCCAAGGCTATAGAACCCGATCAGTCCTGCTATTTATCTATAGATGGTGCGGCTGAGACGAAGAGGATTCATATATTTCCTAAGTTTATTAGCTAATAAATAAAGGTTATGGGTTCGACTGGAATTCGAACTCAGCTCTGCGATTCCTCAGTCCGAGCTAGATAATTACTACTTAAGACAACGTTGACTTGGTTCTGAAGAAGGGGTGCTGAAAACGCTAGAGACTGAACATATCAGTACGAGAAAGTTTTATGGACAATGGACTGTATCGTAAATGAGTTTTTGTTCCTCTGTCGTCGCTCGTAAAACACTAAATACTTCTTTTCTAATCCGATGTTCTTGAGTTCCCGCACACGACACCAACGTAACAATCGTTTTCTTCTCGCTGCTTCAGCTCTTCTTTATGATACGAACACCGCAGCAGATTCACCAGTCAGCGTTCTTCGCTTTTGTCCTCAGTTACCCAGTCAAATGTCATCTTCGAGTCCGACCAATCTGCACGTGACTTGCCATTGGTCAAACCACGCCAATCTGTACTGAAGCCATAGTTATAAAATATACACTTTTGGAATAATCCAATGATAGGAGGGGAGGTTCGTGCCATTTTCAAGGAGAAACATGACGCTACTATATGTCGTGTATTGAGGAAAGGAACTTATTTTCTTTTGCACCAAATGCATGCCACTCTCTCTTGCTTCTAAGTAATTGTTCAACACATGGACATAAAAAGAACACTCCTGTTTAGAGAGAGACAATTAAAGTTTCTGCAACACACGAGGAAGGAAGGTCTAGAGAATTTGACACTTACTGAAATCAAGGGTAAAACAGCGAGTAAAAAAAAAGAACTTGAGTAAATGGATAAAAGGGCGAGAGCTGGTGGGGGGAGATATTAAGTGGACAAATATTGATTAGAGCTATAAATGCTATGGAGAGCCATAATAATCTGCACCAGTAGCTCCCAAACATTTTTCTCTGGGCCGTATTTTCGGAATGAACATTTGCTCGCGCCTCAGCAAATTTTATGCGTTAAAAAGCGCATTCAAAAATAAAAAAAGAAATCAGAAGGGTTTAAAGGGAGATAACCGTGTATTCAAAGTCAGAACATTATCATTGATAACACTCGCCTTCAATTTGCGAAGCCTAGTTACTATATCCTTAAGACTGGATATAATGCAAAAATATCACAATGATAAAATCAATATAATTATTTATAACTATTTATATTGGGACATATGTATGTAAGTAAATAATAATAATATTTAAAATTTTGAAATCATATTTATTTTTGGCAAATGAATTTTTTGAAACTGTTTCTAAATCATTGCCTTTTAATCATCACGCCTCACCTGCTATCCTCTTCCGCCTCACCTGCTATCCTCTTCTGCCGTTTCTATGAAGGGCGCCGCACTGTTTGGGAACCAATGCTCTAGACCATGAACGGTCATGGTAGAGAGAAGAAGAAGAACAAGAGCAAGAAGAGAATGATGGAGAAGAAGTCGATAACCCATTTATAATCAACGATTCTTATTTTTATCCCGAGGTAAGGAGTATAATTATCTGCATAAATTTAAAGTATCACTACTAGACGCTCAATTAAAGGCTCTTCTAGTGTAAAATAATTTACAATGGAGTTCGATATTAAAGTTATTGATAATTTATTTCTTGAGTAAAATTATTGTATGTCTTCTATAATAAATAGCAGTATGTACGTTGTGATCTAATGAATATCGGTTCAGAAAGCTAAGTTCGAATTCCAGTCAGGTTCGTTAAATTCAACTGAGCGCACTTTCCTTCGAAACCATGTCTGTTCCCGCCAGTTATGCGTTGCATAGCAGGACAGATTGAGTTCTATAGACATCGTTTCCAACTTGTATTCTCTTTATTACATAAAAAAAGTACTGCTGGTATTTTTACTATAATTTTATTTATAGTTTCATAGGGTTTTGACCCCAGTTTAGTGGTTAACTATTTGCCAAAAGCTGGGACACTAACAGTTGCTACCAACCCAGGTTAGAATAGACCTGGCAACAACAGTAATTAAGAGCAGGTTCCACTCTCATCGAAACCTCCCCCATCAAAGGCCTTGCTGCTTGATGTAGTTTATCGTCATACCCAGGACCAATGTAAATGGATGGAAGTATAGGAATTGAAGAAATGAAATAAGCAGAGCTCTGAAAGTTACCAGGATGTAGAGAGCCATGTTTCTCCAAGTCTTGAAGGGTCATCTATATATATATATATATATATATATATATATATATATATATATATTATGAATTAATTGATTTAAAATAAATTAATTAATTTATAATATTAATGCTCTGAAAATTTACATCGAGCACTATTTTGTAAAAATAAAAATATCTATAAGAACACTGGATTATATATCTTACTGTTCTTTCTTTATATATATATATATATATATATATATATATATATATATATATACTGGGTGTATTTAGGCAGCATTTTTCATTGCTGCATGTTTCATTAAATAATCCTCGTTGAAAATACAACTATACTTAAACATGAAAACAAAAACTAAAAATTCTTTAAGCTATATACATAAAACAGTTGAAACCTAACCTGATCAAAATAAATTATGAAATCTCCGTAAATATTCTTAAATTCCTATAACTTATAACAGAAGTCATTGGTTTATAACAACGGCATCCCATACTTAATACTTCTCGTAGTTATGTGTGACATCATGAGCTGCGGTGCGTTTTTCGCTTCCAGCGACTTGTATGCACGAGTTTGTCGTTGCTTGGAAATCTTCCATGTAAACATAAACATACAATCATTATTGTTTTGTCCGTGTATTGCTTAATATATTGAAATGTAATTATCATCTTTGATAATGGCTTATGTAAGCCGAAAGTTTAGATAGGATTAAAATAAAAATATGTATCAATATTGTGATTTTCTTTTTTTCTTTTAATGTTAATCTTATCATTAAGCTTATCAGACGATATGAAAAGAATTTACATAAAATAAAGACACAAATCTTGTCTATATTATGTAATGAAACATGCACCAATATATATATATATATATATATATATATATATATATATATATATATAATTATTTATTTAAAAAATATGATTCCAACTATTTTTTAAATAATTATATTTATGCTCTACCTTTGTATCGAGCACTATTTTTAAAATAATAACTAAAATACTAAGGAACTTTGGATTATTTACCTAACCAGTTCCTTCCTATTTTCTATATATTTTCATATATATATATATATATATATATATATATATATATATATATATATATATATACATATATATATATATATATATATATATATATTGATAATATTAGTGGTCAATATCGTGATTACGATTCCAATGTAATAAATTATAACCATGGAATATTAGTTTTTGAGTCTTTTATAATACATTTATTATAATTTATTTATACAAGAGCAAGAAGAGAATGATGGAGAAGAAGTCGATAACCCATTTATAATCAACAATTCTTATTTTTATCCTTAGTTAAGGAGTATAATTATCTGCATTTTTAAAAGTATCTCTATATATTGTGTGTATTTAGGCAGCATTTTTTCATTGCTGCATGTTTCATTAAATAATCCTCGTTGAAAATACAACTATACTTAAAATACTAAGTTGAAGATCAGTATTAATTGAAGTTTACATTTTTTTTCCTTGATATTTTGTTTTAGCTGTGTGATATATATATATATATATATACAATGGATATATTTGAATGATCTGGTAGTACGTCTTTATAGATATTGATGTTTTTTGTTTTTTTTTTCCAATCATGCTTGAGGTATCGATATCGACCACCTAAAAATAATGGCTGAAAATGGTTTCTTTACAAAAAAAAAATAAATGAAGAATTGGAAAAGAGATGATAAACAGCGAAAACATGCCGAGCCAATATTAGCTGATCGAGTTTATTCGAAAGTTGGTAATATCGACTTGTTGTTTTCAACTTCCATAAAATTGCTTTCTCGTGCCAGAGGGGGAAAAAAACGGGCGAGATCAAAAATAGGTGGAATCAGGTAAGGTCCGGGTGGTTGAGTAGACGATATTTATTTTTTTTTCAGCTTTAGTTTCGTTGCTACATTAAGCGACTGATTCCTTTTTTTTTTTTTCTTTTTTTGCGATCCTTCAGGATTTAATAATTGTCGGTTGTTAGTTTGTGAGTAAAATATTCTTTTGATAAAAAAGTCAGATTCACTTTCAATTTGGCATCACTTGGTAATTCTTCCATTCTGTCAGCTAGAAAGAATTAAAGCAAAACATTTCCAAAAATGTCGAAAAGTATCAGCCGTAAATTGTCACAAGACCTGTCGAGTAAGGTAGTCTGTCGACTAAAAAAAAAAAAATACGATGTGATGTATACTTGTTTACAAGTCAAATTTGTTTGGAAGTTGACATTTAACATTTTACCAAAAGAAAAAAAAACAGCAAATTTATAACCGACATATATATATGGAAAATTTCCTGACAGACGCCATAACTAATTCCAGTCATATGAGACAGATGATAGCTTATTTGGAAACTGTGTTTAAGTATAAGTTTGAAAAGTTTTATTACATTTTTGGCATTGGAATAATTAATGGCTTTAAAAGCTCATTACCGAGGACTTGGCACCGGACCGGGCTTGAAACTCTCAAGCTCGCCTCAAATCATACATTTTTTGGTGGGAGAACGTTATGTGAATTAGTTGCAGAACCTTTGCAACGCAATGTTACAAAACACTGGAGAGGAAATGGACACGAATAAACACTTTGCTAGACTTATTCAGCAGGTTGTGTACCAATATGTTTGTTATGCCGGAACATACCTATTCTATTGTTAATAGACTCTCCCACATATAATAAGTAGTAGTAATAGTAGCAGTCGCCAGTTTGTTGGTCTGATTTAAGTCTGAAGTCGGACGACTGGCTGACCGGTTTAACTCTCTGCCTTCGGGCGGGGAGGACCCCGAACGAAGCTACGCCGAAGGCCGGAGTCACTTTCGGGGAGGTAAATCGACCCTGAACCCGTTTATACGGGTTCAAATGGCATATTTTGGCCCGAGCACACGGGTTCGGAGATCCCACGTTAAACCGGTCTTGTGCCACATGATGCCCTCATGGGGGGCTGACTAAATACCGTTCAGTCCGAAGTCAGGCGACCGGCTGACCGGCTGATCGGTTGAACTCTGCCTTCGGGTGGGGAGGAAGCCGAACGAGGCTACGCCGAAGGGCGGAGTCTCTTTCGGGGAGGTAAACCGACCCTGCACCTGTTTATACGGGTTTTAAAAGGGCATATTTTTGGCCGAGCCCACGGGCTTGGAGATCCCACGTTAAACCAGCCTTGTGCCACATGATGTCCTCGTGGGGCGGGGTGACTAAATACTCAGTGAGTTGGTCTGAGTTCAGTCTGAAGTCGAACGACCAGCTGACCGGTTGAACTCTCTGCCTTCGGGCGGGGAGGAACCCGATCGACGCTACGCCGAACGGCGGATTCTCTTTCGGGGAGGTAGACCGACACTGAACTCGTTTATACGGGTTCAATGGGCATATTTTTGGCAGAGCCCACGCGCTCGGAGATCCCACGTTAAATCGGCCTTGTACCACATGATGCCCTCGTGGGGGGATGACTAAATATCCTCAGTGAGTTGGTGAGTCAGTCGATGTCGGGCATTAAAGTATCAACCACCACAACTAGATTGCTGCGTCATTAACTATTATTTCAAGTTCCTAACGTTTTGTACGTCGAACCTTTTTAGGACCGACTTAGTGAAATACAAGCCTCCACCGTAAAAACTACTCTACAACAATGTTTTAGCTGTGTGATATTTCCACTGAAGGTACATTCACAGGTCTCCGAGAGTACTCTTATAATTCCATATCTGTTTTACAGCTGCATGAAGAGAAGACAAGTTCCACAATGCTATGTCATTTGGTAATGGGACGTTTCTGCGTAGCCCAATTAGCGTGGCCGATTCGACATAAAAAATTTTCAGCAGAGGGACGCTTCGGATTACTACTTGTCATTATAGTCATTCTCTCTCTCTCTCTCTCTCTCTCTCTCTGTATCTATCTCGCTTAGTAGTCAAATTAGTATTTCGTCGTTATACTCACATTTGCTCGAATAGCCCAATTTAAGAAAAGTAGTAGTTGGAGGCATTTTATATTTAAGAAAAAGAGTAGTTGAAAAGTTCAGAAAGGACGTGATGCATTTCTCGAAAAGATCGTGGGACATCCCCCCCCCAAAAAAAAAGCTAAAAAGAAAAAAATAGAAAGATGCTGACAAATGAATCAAAAAAGTCATAATGGAAGTTGAATCATTAAATCCTATTGAATTCCTGAAAGGTGTTGCTCATAATTACGAAATGAAGAAGTAATTTCTAATATTAACTAGCTTTACTAAGTTTTCTATTTTTTTTCTTTTTTTAATAAGATATTCTTACTTTAAGTTTTTATTTTACATTATTCTCTTAGTGTTTCAATAGGATCCTTAATTCTCTAAATGAAGAAAAAGTTATATTGAAAGTTGGGAGTTTTCAATGCTTTTATCCTCGCCATTTACATAATAAAAGCGCCTTTCACGATTGTTCGCTGAATTGAATTTGAGATTCGTTTAACTAGAAACGTTTTGATTTTTATGATTTTACGGTTTTTTTTATAGATACAAATATTTAAGAAAATGCTCTGTTCATAATAAACAGTATTAACGACATTATCCGGCCTGAATGTCTGAGAAATTTTCATAGAAA
>CAHIKZ030005106.1:3035000-3042500 GCA_903632075.3 Acanthosepion pharaonis
CGTTCGTTCATTTTGTATTTTTTGAAACAAATCCCTGATTTTACCGCCTTACAATTGTATTTTCAAAGATTATTATACAGCTGAGGTAAAAATGGCCTGTCAGATTAACTTTGATTTAATCTAAAAATATAGATTTCCCCAGGTTTGATCTTTTCTTTCTTGCTTTTTTTTTTTTCTCGAAAAAGTGAATGCGATAATTATGTAGGATTTCGGAAAGCAGAAAAAAACATTTTCAATGCAGGTAAACAGATGAGTCACTTCAATCCTTAGTCGTAAATTTGATCCTCACCGTGTGCCCCATATTCGTGGTTTCGGGCGCAAATTTAGATAATCATAGTAATAGTAAATATACAAAAAAAATCTAAAACCTCTTTTCAAATAACGCAGAACTTGCATACAAATATATCATTATTGTTTTAAAACTGATTAACTAGGATGAAAAATAATTCTGGTCCTGATTTTAAGCTTAAATCGAATAAAATCTGACACATAATTAATATGACAGATTTTTTTTCTCTTCTTTGATTAATTTTCAAAATTATATAAAAATAAAATAAAAAAAAAATGTCTCTATTTCTGGGATGAGGATTTATCATTATAAATAGTATAAAAATGATTATCTTTTTCTAGCGTTCTGATCCAAATTTATATCAATTTAAAATATCCATTCATTATACAATTTTTCTTTGTAGATTTGGCAAATACAGGGTGTCTATAAAGTTCGTGGGGAATTTAAAACATTTATAACTTTATTTGTATTTGCGATAGAAATAATTTGTTAAAAGGATTAGAAAGAAGTAAATCTACATTTTTTAAGGTTTTATTGAAATTTTATTTAAGTTTCCACATGTCCTCCATCATTAGCAATACAAAGGGTAATACGATTTCCTTTATTCTTTCCTTATTTCCAAACTAAGTAAATTCTTATGGACTCAAATACAGGGTGTCCATAAAGTTCGTGTGCACTTTAAAAATATAACTTTATTTATATTTGCGAGATAGAAATAATTTGTAAAAAGGATTAGAAAGAAGTAAATCTATATTTTTAAGGTTTTATTGAAATTTTCCACATGTCCTCCATCATTAGCAATACAAAGGGTAATACGATTTTGCAGTTCACGGAAAACATTTGCCAACTGATTTACAGTAATGCCTGAAATCACGTTAGTTATTTCAGCCATACTTAAAACTAGGTACATTAAACTTTATAACATTTTTTACAGATTATTTCTATCGCAAATACAAATAAAGTTATAATTTTTTAAAAATGCACACGAACTTTATGGACAGCCTGTATATGGTATCTGTTAAAATGTTAAATTTAAATTTAAATTCAGAATAATTTCTAAATAATATTTCTGCGACTTACACTGACCTGAAGTGGAACAACTACATTGAATCAATAGCTTCATTTCCCGAAAGGAAAGCCGGTTCTCTGTGTAGTGCCAGGAGGTTTTTTCTCGTCTGAATCCATCCTTCAAATCTACGAATCTACCTTCGTCCTTGCATTAAATACTGTTGCCATATATAGTCTGGTGTCCTCGCTGTTCATCCCAAGGTTCTCGACAAAATCCATAGACGAATATGCAATGTTATAGGTCCTGATCTGGCATCTCGTCTGCAGTCACTTTCTCACAGACATGATGTGGCTTCTCTTTGTCTTTTCTACAAATATATTCATGGCGTCTTCTCTGACGAGCTATTTTCACTTGTGGCGTGAATTTAAGCGTGGTACTAGTTTGGCATCTCGGTCCCATCTTTTTACTGTCGAAACAATTAAATGTAGCCGCCTCTTCTACTCCAACAGCTTCTTTTCTCACACTTCCTGACAGCGGAATTCCCTTTCTGCTACTTGCTTCCCTGATAGCTATAATCTTCAAATATTCAAATGTAATGTCAATCGACATCTTCTAATGCCTTGAGACTAATCCTTATCTTTTATATCCATTCTTCAAACAAACCACTTTACTCCTGCTCCCACTCTCTGCATCCCTTTGCGTGCTAGTGGTACTCCTGCCTTGCTTGGGGTGAAATGCTTAAAAAAAGACATATGCCACGTAAATTGCTGAAAAGTCGAGGCGGAAATGAGTTGCGTAATTGATTATCAATCAGCTAAGTGACAAATTTTATATATGTATAAATCCTATCAATATCCTCCGGTTGAACAGTGGTAGCGAAAAATGACTTAATGTCCAGCTACCGGTTGAACGGTGGCTAAATACATGTAACCATTTTTATATCTAACGTGAAACAATATATACCAATTATTTGCTAATTTTGAATCAGGAACTCGGCCGAAGGGTTAAAATTGTTCAAGAATGCAGGGTTCAAAGGGCTAATTTTCGTTTCTTTCAGACTTTCCCTGACTTAAAGCATTCCTGGCTTCACACTATCTTTGTTATCGTTATCATATATATATATATATATATATATATATATAGATAGATAGATAGATAGATAGATAGATAGATAGATATATATACACACACATATATATATATATATATATATATATATATACACACAGACACACACACACACACACACACATATATATATATATATATATATATATATATATATATACGTACACATATGCATGTTTATATATACAATTCGTTAAAAAAATTTCCTCTGTTCAGATCTTGTCATTGGGAAAACAGATTTCACACAATGAAATTTTGACAGATTTTCAAGTTGAAATTTAAAAACTAAAGAAATTCTTTTACGATTTCTGTAAATGTACGCGATGCGAATTTATTCTTTGCTATTTTGAAATGTATATCAGAATAAAATCATCTTTTTTCACGTTCGACAATCCATTTCCCTCAGCGCAAATCATTTTTTGGCACATTCAATATATTTTCGTATTCTTGTTCTCGTCGATTCTCAAATTTCTTTTCCTTTTTTTGCTTCCTAACACTTTATTAAATATAACAGCCATATCTTTTCTGTCAAGATCTTTATATCGTTGTTTGAGCCTCACGGATTAAGGAACATTCGTCTAATGAATATTGGTATAAGGAACATTCTACTAAAGAATATTGGTCTAAGAGACATTCATTTAAAGAATATTGGTCAAGAAACCTTTGTCTAAAGAATATTGATCTAAGGAACGATTGTCTAAAGAATATTGGTCTAAGAGACGTTCGTCTAAAGAATATTATTCTAAGGAACATTTGTCTAAAGAATATTGGTCTAAGGAACATTGGTCTAAAGAATATAGGTCTAAGTAACATTCGTCTAAAGAATATTGGTCTAAGAAACATTCGTCTAAAGAATATTGGTCTAAGGAACATTTGTATAAAGAATATTGGTCTAAGGGACATTCGTCTAAAGAATATTGGTCTAAGCAACATTTGTCTAATGAATATTGATCTAAGGAACATTCGTCTAAAGAATATTGCTCTAAAGAACATTTGTCTAATGAATAGTGGTCTAAGGAACATTCGTCTAAAAATATTAGTCTAAGAGACATTCGTCTAATGAATATTGGTCTAAGGAACATTCATCTAAAGAATATTGGTCTAAGTAACATTCGTCTAACGAATATTGGTCTATGTAATCTCTAAAAACAAGACATTTTAAATTGCTACGTTCGTTTGTTAAGATAAATTTGCCTCACCACCCACGTTAAGCAAAATAAATTTTTGTTTTTCTCTTCCTGGAGAACTCCGTACGTTTCCGATATAGACGAGGGTAAAGAATATTGGTCTAAGAGACATTCGTCTAAAGAATATTGGTCAAGGAACATTTGTCTAAAGAATATTGATCTAAGGAACGTTTGTCTAAAGAATATTGGTCTAAGTAACATTCGTCTAAAGAATATTGGTCTAAGAAACATTCGCCTAAAGAATATTGGTCTAACGAACATTTGTCTAAAGAATATTGGTCTAAGTAACATTCGTCTAAAGAATATTGGTCTAAGAAACATTCGTCTAAAGAATATTGGTCTAAGAAACATTCGTCTAAAGATTATTGGTATAAGCAACATTTGTCTAAAGTATATTGCTCTAAGGGACATTCGTCTAAAGAATATTGGTCTAAGCAATATTTGTCTAATGAATATTGGTCTAAGGAACATTTGTCTAAAGAATATTGGTCTAAGTAACATTCGTCTAAAGAATATTTGTCTAAGGAACATTTGTCTAAAGAATATTGGTCTAAGGGTCATTCGTCTAAAGAATATTGGTCTAAGCAACATTTGTCTAATGAATATTGGTCTAAGGAACATTCGTCTAAAGAATATTGCTCTAAGGAACATTTGTCTAATGAATATTGGTCTAAGGAACATTCGTCTAAAAAATATTAGTCTAAGAGACATTCGTCTAATGAATATTGGTCTAAGGAACATTTATCTAAAGAATATTGGTCTAAGTAACATTCGTCTAACAAATATTGGTCTAAGTAATCTCTAAAAACAAGACATTTTAAATTGCTATGTTCGTTTGTTAAAATAAATTTGCCTCACCACCCACGTTAAGCAAAATAAATTTCTGTTTTTCTCTTCCTGGAGAACTCCGTATGTTTCCGATATAGACGATGGTAAGTTTGGGCTCCTCGGCGTGGTGAAATGGTTAGCAAGCTTGTCTCGCTAAAATAGTGTGTTCGATCCTCACTGGGTGCCCCATACTTTCGACCTTGTGACACATCTAAGCTACGCATAGAAAATCATTTTGGGCACCTCAAGGCGGTGTAATGGTTAGCAAGCTTGTCTCGCTAGAACAGTTACGACTGAGTAGTGAGTTTGATCCTCACTGGGTGTCCCATACGTTCGACCTTGTGACACATCTAAGCTACGCTTGGCAATTCACTATATTTTGGGCACCTTAAGGCGGTGTAATGGTTAGCAAGCTCGTCTCGCTAGAAAAGTTACGACTGAGTAGTGAGTTCGATCCTCATTGGGTGTCCCATACGTTCGACCTTGTGCCACATCTGAGCTACGCTTGGCAAATCACTATATTTTGGGCACCTCAAGGCGGTGTAATGGTTAGCAAGCTTGTCTCACTAGAACAGTTACGACTGAGTAGTGAGTTCGATCCTCACTGGGTGTCCCATACGTTCGACCTTGTGCCACATCTGAGCTACGCTTGGCAAATCACTATATTTTGGGCACCTCAAGGCGGTGTAATGGTTAGCAAGCTTGTCTCGATAGAACAGTTACGACTGAGTAGTGAGTTCGATCCTCACTGGGTGTCCCATACGTTCGACCTTGTGCCACATCTAAGCTACGCTTGGGAAATCGCTATACGAGGATGTCAAAATTTATCCGCAATTTCGCCATAAACTATTTTTAGGTTTGTTACACTGTCTACTGCTCAGGCGCGATTGTAATTGGTACTCTTGTGGTTTCGTGAGCTTAGTTTGATCTTGATCTTGATCTGGCCAGTTTTCTTATTGCTGCAACAGTGTAAACCAAAGAGCCGTGATCCGAATCTGAGGAGAACATGCTACATCATCGAGGATGACCCGCCGTTACCTGCTCTATCGAGTTTACTGAATCTTCTTGTCAATGGTGAAGGTTCACGTGCGTCCTGCTCCTTCGTGCGTCAGGCTTTTCCGGCCACATTGAACTTCTCGATCCACTTATACACACTTCTACGCGATAGTATACTGTCACCGTACTGTGTTAAACTCCTCCAATGACTCACCTTCCTTCCAGAGAAATCGGATCACTTCTCTTAAACCCCCCGCAACGTGGGGCACACTGCTAGCGGACAGGTCATGTTTACACTCTAACAGAAGAAAAAACTGGCGCTATCAAGCTGAAACTTCGATAGTATATTGCCGCCGTACTGTATTAAAATCCTCCTTCAGCCCCTTACTCACCTTCCCTCCAGATAAATCGGATCACTGCTCTTTGTTCCTCCGTGATGCACACTGCTAGCGGAGCGGTCATGTTTACACTGTAACAGCGGAAAGAAAACTGGCACGATCAAGCGGAACCGTCGATCAAGGGAACAACCGTTAGATCAAACACGGCTAAATCGTTTAAGCGGAATCTTTTCCGTCAAAGAGTCTCGAATTCTTTATATCTGTTCGCACTATACAGCCTTGCTTCATCGGCAGAAATTCTTCGTAACTGAGTCAGTTAAAGCACGTCGTATCTAACGACGCTCCTCTTCTGCTAGGGTAGATGCAAGTTCTAATCCTGCCGAAGAACTCATACTTTCTTTAAATCCGTCTTACATTAAACAAGATTAACACGGTCTATTTGTTAAGTTTTTATTGTTTTTTTATTATTATTTTGTATACATACAAGTCTCTGTTTAAGGACTTGACAAATTTAGAAATTGTTAAATATTTGTTGGTTCTGAGAGCTTATATAATATATATATATAATATATATATATATATATATTTGGGTGTATATTTGGGTGTATATATGTGTTTGCGTGTCGACAAACAATATATATATATATTTGGGTGTATATTTGGGTGTATATATGTGTTTGCGTGTCGACAAACAATATATATATATATATTTGGATGTATATTTGGGTGTATATATATGTTTGCGTGTCGACAAACAATATATATATATATTTGGGTGTATATATGTGTTTGCGTGTTGACAAACAATATATATATATATATATATATATATATATATATATATATATATATATATATATATTGTATATAGCAAGAACTATATTATGGGAAATATGCATGACGAAATGAAAAGTCTTCGTGTGATAAGTTTCATATCTTAGGACATTATCGGAATAAACTTAATCGGTTACATTATGTAGCAAAAACTATGATGAAGTCCTGAAGGACAGAACGTGTCAAATTAATTTTTTTCCACTTTGTCATATATTTTCCACGCACACACACACGCACACACACACACACACACACACACACACACACACACACACACACACACACATATATATATATATATATATATATATATATATATGGAAAGAAGACAGACTTACTGATCTCAGTGTCCGATTTTATATTAACACACGTTCTGTCCTACATATTCAGCACTTTTACCAATAGATATAGCATACCTTTAACACATTTTGCATTATTTATTCTTTTCTTTTTTTGATGTTTTATTGACGTAGTCAAAAATATTGTGGGGTTGCTTAGGTCGCTTATTTAATAGTTTGTTTTGATCTGGGAAATAATTAAAAGCTATTTATTCGTCCAATGTTTAGATTGCTTGCCGTAGTCTACTCTGTTATTTTGGCGGGGAGGGGACACTTTTTAATTTATTTATTTGGTTTGATTATTTTTACTTGTTTTTGCTTATTTATTCTTCTTTTTATCAGCGGATATTTTAGCGGATTTGTTAATTTGTTCATTTATTTTTGATTAAATTTTTTTATTGTGTATATTTTTATGTATTCTATTTGGTTTTCGAATGTTTAGTAACATAGTGATGTTTTTATCGATATATAGCAGTTACTTCTATTTTTACGTCCAATTCTTGGATTGATTGTTGTTTTCTATTCTGACGGTTATTTTGCTGGGATTGGTTCG
>CAHIKZ030005106.1:3047500-3067500 GCA_903632075.3 Acanthosepion pharaonis
CAGCTATGGGTAAATAACAGAACAGGAAAGGTTCTATAGCCTTGGATGGCAACTGGTCTACCGCAGAAAGAAATGGCAACCTACTGCGGGAAAAAAATCTGCCTCGTCAGCCATTTATCGAAAGATATATGATTGCTTAAGCGTATATCACTCATGGCACAGAAGTGACTGAAATTCACTTATGTGCTAATACCCTAGGGAAAGGTATGAATCCTATTCTTTTCCTTCCAGCAATGGGTCAATAGCAAGACAAACCGGGTTCTATAACCTTGGAGGGCAACTGGTGTAACGCAGAAAGAAATGACAACTAACTGCGGGAAAAAATCTACCTCGTTAGTCATGTATTGAAAGATACAAGGTGTATCACGCATTGCATATAACCGACTGTTCTACCATCAGATTCATCGTACATACATATCTTACATAAAATTATGGTACACTTGTGAGAGGCGTATAAAAACACATTGAAATTTTTAATAAAATCGAAATATAGATTAAAGAATGTTAAAAAAAAAATGGCTCGAACAGATATACACGTCTGATCAGTTTGCATTTAGTGAAACCACATGGATTTCACGGATGACTTTCACGAAAAAAGAGACCGCCATTGAAAAAAAAAACATAAAAAGACTAATTTAGCATTCACTAAAAAAAAGTTTTGTTCAGAATAAACATAAAGTGAACTTTAAAAAAGATCCAGTAAAGTTATGCTTAGAGAAATAGAGAAAGTACATAACACTCGAGTTACAAAAAAAAAAAAAAAAAAATATATATCCTATCACATTAGTGAAGCATGGCGGGCCTCACATCATTTCATATGTTTTTTAACGCAGCAGATAAAGTGAAACTCACAAGGTTTGAGTGTAAAAGAAATTCGTTAAAATATCAATCCATTGTTTCGTCGTATTTTACTCCTGTCCAATGAGCTTATGTTGTGCAGACAGTTTATCTTCTAAGGTCATAATTTATTCCTTACTCTGTCCTGGACATGGAGTTCTACCTGGATTCTCTCCTCTTGGAATTTTTTTGTACAAAGATATATGTATGTATGTGCATATATATTTTGCATATGTATGTGTATATTTACCACTAATATTATCTATCTATCTATCTATATATATATATATATATATATATATATATATATATAGGTAGATTATAACCATTAAGACATCGAGCAGAAATAGTTTTCGAAAAGGACTCCGGAATGTTTTTAGAAGTATTCGTTTCGAATGTCTTTCACAATAGCCTGACCTAAACAAATTGTACCTTTAAACATCTATTGAGAATTATCGTCAATAAACCAAAGCCAACGTATCTCCAAGGATTAGGCAAGATTCCCTGTAAAAGGATGGTTGAACATATATCCTGGAAATGCAGATAACTCAGAGAAGGCTATAGAAAAAAAGCACTTATCATTGCCAAAAGAATCCCCAACAAAACATTATTTGAAAGTTATAATGACGACCTGAAATTAAGGAATTATAATTTTTGATGAACATAAACAACGCAACAAGAAAAGCTGGGATTGGAAAAGAAATACGATAAACCTTAGATTATTTAAAGGAGTATTGAAATAATATATAAAATATACGACAGCGGTGAAATACCCGAAGATTTTAGTAGCTCTGTCTTCTTGTCAAAGTTAAGATAATTCACAAGAGTAGTTCATGATCTAAGAAAATTCCTAAAATCTTATCCTCCACAAAAAATCTTTCTCAATATATATAATGTATGAAGTCATTTGTTTACATTTGATACACCCTGAGCAGATATGAATGAACGTGAGAGATTCATGGAAGATTGAAGTTTAAATACAGTAAATTCGACCTTGCTAACCGAACGGTACTCTGTGGCCAAATCGGTAAAGGCAGGTCAAGCTAAATGACGGTTCCGTATAGGATACAGGTTCGAATCCTGTCGGAGGATGAAAATCTTCTGTGAAAATTTCTCGGACATCAGGCCAATAAATGTTGTTTAATACTGTTTATTATAAACAGGGCATTTACTTCAATATTTGTATCGATAAAAAGAATGTATAAACATAAAAATGTCTTTATATATATATGTATGTATGTATAATTAATGTAAAATATAATCAGTGAATAAAAATAGACTAAAACCCAAAGTCTGATCTTGAATGGTTATAATCTAACTACATATATATATATATATATATATATATATATATATATATATAGATATATATATATATAGATAGATAGATAGATAATATTAGTGGTAAATATACACATACATATGCAAAATATATATGCACATACTTACATATATATATCTTTGTACAAAAAAATTCCAAGAGGAGAGAATCCAGGTAGAACTCAATGTCCAGGACAGAGTAAGGAATAAATTATGACCATGGAATATTAGTGTTTTCAGCATTTTTTTATATATATATATATATATATATATATATATATATATATATATATATAGATAGATAGATAATATTAGTGGTCAATATATATATATATATATATATATATATATATATAGGGTATCGCGTATTGAGTACTGATGTTAATAAAACAGTAGTCAATGTTTAATAACAAAGCTAAAATTTAAACTAATACCCAGTAGCACAACTCTGAATTTTATTCGGTTTTTTGTAGAAAATATTTATGTTATTTTTGCCAGTGTGTTCACTATCATTATTACTTACTTTGGAAAGAAATAAGCTAATTTGGTAGTCAATAAGGTGGTTAGGGAAGCCAATGATTACTAGTGTCTGTTTTGCATTATTGTGTTCTTTCAGGAAAAGTGGATCAGAAGATGAATTCTTGTGTACTGTTTTTAGGAATTTTTTTTTATCACTGCTATTTTGTAACTGAGTGGGTATTCACTCTTAAATTTCAGGTGGCAAGTGTTTTTCTTAGTGTGTTTTTATACAATGAAGTGGTCTTGTCTTGTTAGTGCATTCTACGAGAACGTGGAAGAATGGGAGTTTTTTTTTTTTTGAATAAGTTAAACAAAGATTTTGCCAAATGTGGTCTTTGGAGTATCTACTTTTTTTGTATTTTCCGCTAAAATAAAAATATTGTCTACGTAGCGGACATATAATTTAGGATATACAGACATGTTTGAATATCAACTTTTCCACGTGGGACATGTAATAATTGGAGAAGCACGGAAAGTACGGATTTCCCATACTAATACATACATATATATATATATATATATATATATATATTTATAGGATTAGTAGAAATATATATATATATATATATATATATATATATATATATATATATATATATATATTATGAAATAGACAATGTCCGAAAATTATTTAAGATATTTTTATGTTTATACAATCTTTTTCATAGACACAAATATTTAAGTAAATGCTCTGTTTATAATAAATAGTATTAAACATCATTTATCGACCTGAATGTCCGAGAAATTTTCATAGAAAATAGGCTATATGACGGTTCCATATAGGATCCAGGTTCAATTCCTGTCGGAGAACGCATATTTTCTATGACAATTTCTCGGACATTCAGGCCGGTAAATGTTATTAATACTGTTTATTATAAAACAGAGCATTTACTTAAATATTTGTATCTATAAAAAAGAATGTATAAACATAAAAATGTCTTAAAATAATATCGGATTTCGTCCATTTCATTATGTGTGACGTCATTTTTTACATTTGGATAAGCATCGGGCAGATATGAATGTACGTGTGAAAATCATGGAAAATTGTAGTTTAAAAGCAGTAAATTTGACCTTGCTAACCAATCGAAAATCTGTGGCTAAGTCGGTAAAAGTATGCCAGGCAAAATAACGGTTCCGTATAGGATGCAGGCTCGATTCCTGTCGGAGGACGAATATTTTCTATGAAAATTTTTCGGACATTTAGGCCGGTAAATGTTGTTAATACTGTTTATTATAAACAGAGCATTTACTTAAATAACTGTATCTATAAAAAGAATGTATAAACATAACAATGTCGTTATATATATATATATATATATATATATATATATATATATATATATATATAGATAGATAGATATATATATATATATATATAGAGAGAGAGAGAGAGTACAGGGTTGGTACACATGGAATAAAACTACTATAATCAAGAACAGTATTCTTAAGAGAGTCCTCAATACCAAGCCGAGAATAATGATTATTCAAATTTATAACAAATGCATGGGCATAAAATCACTACAAAATTTGTAATTTTGTTTCGACACTTCGTTGTCTTGTCATGTGATATATATATATATATATATATATATGCTTATTAAAGACATTTTTTATGTTTAACGTTGTTATTTATAGATACAAGTATTTAAGCAAATGCTCTGTTTATGATAAACAGTATTAAATAGTATTTAATACTGTTTATCATTTGCTTAAATACTTGTATCTATAAATAACAACGTTAAACATAAAAATGTCTTTAATAAATAAATTTCTTAATTTTTATATATATATATATATATGTGTGTGTGTGTGTGTGTGTGTGTATATATATATATATATATATATATATAGTATATATATATATATGCATATGTCTTGTCAAGTGATTATATATATATATATATATAGGTTTAATACAATTAAAATTTGTCACTTAACTGATTGATGTTATATTCAAAGGTGCACTCAAGAAAGAGTGTTGCTTCATGTCATTTATGCTACGAATACAAGCATTTAAGCTGTTCCTATTCATTTAGCAGGAAGAAATAACGTCCCGTTTTCTGAAGACGTCACTTACCTGATCAGCATTATTCTTCTGCAAATTATTTACCTTAAATCCTGGTATGTTGATCACGAGCCTACTAAATGTCTTTCAATATCTCTTAACCATAATCCGAATATCCACCATCACTTCACACACTTTCCTTCTCTTAGTTTTGTATGCCGTCTGGGGGAACCAGAATATTAAAATGTTTCTTGATTTTAATTCCATTTTTGCATACCTATTTTGAAACCGATTTGTCTTCCAGACATTTCGCTTTACTACGACACCCAGAATTTCTATTGACGTTAAAAGCAATATTCAAGTTCCAAATAAATATATTCTTCCCAAATTGTCAAAGACTGAAGCTACGAAAACCGAGAATTATATACATGGATATTATTTGCGCATAGATTTGGTGCCAAACATAATTTGACAAGACCATCTTCTTAAAATTTAACTTAACTACGCTTTATCTTTACGAAAACATCAGCCTTTCTTTTTATTCAAATAGGCAATGGCTTAATTGGCATCAAGTAATGTTGTGGAAAGTTTTGCCACCTATTCACCCAGCTCCGGATCACACAGAAAGTAAATCATTTTTTGTACACGGACCGGCTCTAAAATTTTAATTTCTATATCCATATATATTAACCAATCAGCAACGTCATTTGAGACTCCTGGTATTCTTTAAATTTACAAGCAATAAATATTTGTTACTTGCTCCGAAATTTTGGGAGATCACTGCAGGATATGGTGAACAATATTTTCCACTTTAAAGTGAAAATTTAAAAATTGGGAAAATATTTATTAACCAATAATTTAGATTATTATAATAGATTAATAAATTTAATTTTTTATTATTTCTGGAGCTGATGTTTCGTTATATAAGTGATCAAATTTTAGTTCGCTACTTATTTTTTTTCCGTTAACCTTTCACTAGGGTGTACGTTTGTTTGTTACATAAACAAAACTAAAGCTCTCACCTTTAATTAATTACTCAGATTTTTGCGTATTTATTCAAGTATATTATATTACACAAAATGCTTAGCGATATTGACACATAAAAATGCTGACTTTGTTTATGAGCATTAACAGTAGCAGGCGAGATGCCCTGCTTATTCATACTGCCGACTGCCATAATTTATACGCATACATAAAGCAACGTAAATGGGCATCACACACGTTCTTACATGTAGACGCTTTTTCGTTTTTCCTATACTAACGCAATTCATTCACTTGTACAAGAAAAAAAGAATACACAAAATATTTTATGCGAAGTTGTTTTGCGAAAAATCTTTGTCATTCATTTCTTTCAATTTGAAATAAAAATAATACACAATAAAATTATTTAATTTTGCAGAACCATTTTGAAGATTGCCTTATTTCTTCGATTTATACATGCACATTTCCTCAGGGAATTTTGAACGGATATGATTATTTAATTTATGGGTGTAAATCGTACCCTACACTCTCCTTCAAGTGTCTGTCTATGTGGTTAATCTTCAGGAAATTTCGAATAGAAAACCTTATTTAATTTACAAGGGCCGATTATGACTTGATGTTTTTCATGGATTCCATGATTGTAAAATTCTCTAGGTTTTTGTGCAAAATAAAGAATCAACTCATATTAAAAGCCTTCGGTCTGATGTCAACCTAAGACTTCCAAATGATTCTGCAAACCGCTAAGCAAGGTGAAAGGGAATGTGTAGTATGTAGGAAATATCTGAAATTGCCGTGTAATCAAGAGCACACAACAATCGAGACATTGTTGACAATTCTCTGGGGGCAGGTCGTCCTTGGCCTGATTTCTAATCACTGAAACTTTTGCAGTCCTCTTCACTTGGCATTGAACTGTCGTATGATTGACATTAACCTTCTCATTGAGTTATATATCGAATGTGTTCTTTATTTGGGACGAACAAGTTCCGAACTATATTAGGAACAATTTTTCTCATAATCTGAACTCAAAAGATATAACTTATTCATAGTAACATAACCTGCACCTGCTGTGGAATTTATCCGGTCGGTTGAGCCGGTTCCGTCAAACGAAACCTACCGCATGAAAAGCTGACCAAGCGTAGCAGGAGTCGTATTCATTCAGATGTGCAAATCCATAGTAGGAGTTTGGAATTTGAATTCAAAAGCGGTCCCCAGCCGCATGTAGACACACTTGTCGGATAGTACCATCCGTTTTAGATTTAGTGTTTCCTTTTCCTAGAATGGTTGCCACACAAGGCTACAAGATCCAGTCTGCCCTGCTATTTTACTCCCTGAGGGGGAGGAGAGATGGACACATACATATCCCAAGGTTATTAGCACGTAAGTGAATATAATGAACTCAAATGGAATTCGAACTCGGCTCTCCGGTCCACAATCTGAGACGATGATGACGTAGAATAACAGCATCAGAAATAGGTTAATAAATGTTTTCGACATTTTCGCTTCAAAAATTGGACCGAAATTTCGTTCCAACCAGATAGTGCAAAATTTCCAGAATGTTACCCAGATAGACAGAAGTGAAGAAAATCTGGGTTCATAACGGCTAAAACGTCTGTGATATTAACAACAAGCATTAGAAGATTCGTCCGGCTGTAAATTATGTAAAGAGTTTCCACCGTCTTCATCTTGCAAAACATCGAGTTGTCTATGCGCACTGTAAAAATCAGTGCTGTGTCCAGTTTGTTATAGCCCTTCACACTTTGATGACACGTCCATCATAAAAATCTAAAGAAGGAAGGGTTACCGCTCAGTAATCGATGCTATTTCTTTAAAATTTGCATTTCTTTCGGGTCAAGACTAGAGGGTTCAGTCTACCCTGTTATTTAATCCATATCCACAGAAAGAAGAGAAAGGCGATTTCTACAACAGACTACACCGGAAGTGGAACTCGGCTCGCCGATTCCATGTTTATACTTACTAGGCTAGTGCGCATATGTTTGCTTGTAGCGTATAACATAATCGATTCGGCTTTAAATAAAGAGAAGCTAATGAAATGTAGGGTTGCGTTAGGCTTTAAGAAATAAATACCTTCTTTAAGACGAATAACTTAATAATCTTATCTTTCGCCTACTCAAGACTATAGCAAACGCCCACGTTGTATAATCATAGAAGCGCTTATGAGTAGAAAGAATGATTTCACATCTACGAAAGAAGCAAAGGAAGACATTTAGAAATATTCAGAATTCTTACCTTTCTCTTTCTCTCTGTTAACTCATTACTTTAAGCAAACAGATTTCACTGGAAACGAAATATTAATGAAAAAGAAATGATCATATCTGGTTAATGCCCATACGCAGACACGAGCCAATATTTTAGATACATTGCGTTAATTTACATTATTCGGACTATTGTCCTCATCTTTGTTGTCATATTTATTACAACGTTTCGGCCGTTGTACGCTCCGGCCTTCTTCAGGTGGTTGGAATGTCGCTCGCTGGGGTATACTGTTCTAGTTCCACGTGCCATGTTTAGTGGATGTCAGTTATCAAGGAGACATGGCACAGTGGATAAAGGCGTTGGGTAGATCCAGTGACAGGGCCCAAAGAGTTCAATACCCGGTTAAGGCAGTGGAGAACTTTCAGAGGGAAATTAACAGAAGATAACTAATAACTGACATCCGTTAACTATGGCACGTAGAACTAGAACAGTCTACCCCAGTGAGGGAAATAAAGGTTTAAGTTCGACATTCCAACCAACTGAAGAAGGCCGGAGCGTACAACGGCCGAAACGTTGTAATAAATATGGAGACAAAGATTAGAATAATAGCCCGAATAATGTAAATAGTTTTGATAATACCTCATCTCCGAAATATAGACAGATACGTTGCGTTAAGTACATGAGAAACTATATAATTTAAAATTGTGAAGTTCGAATTAAGCCAAAATTTACAGAGACATAAAATAAACAGAAAAATAGCTTTATTAACATTAAAATACACCTTTGTTCAAGTTAATTGAATCAAAACGAAAAATTCCGTTATTATTTACTTTTTTTTTTTGTATTTTTCCAATGAAACATGAACCAGTGCATATGTTAGTACTTCGTATGTCCTTTCCAAGAAGTCTTTCATTGCAGATTGACCACACATTCTCGATTGGATTTAAATCAGGAGAGTTTCCGGGCCAGTCTATAGTACTTCGATTTGCTCACTGGTAAGACTTGCCATTGTATTCGTGCACCGTTACAATTTTCGTACGCTTCCTTGGAGTAAGGATTATCGTAGACAATGGATAATCGACAGTCGAGATAATAGCGTCTGGGCGTGATGGAAATCTGATGCAATCACAGATGACGCAATATTTATTAAGACCAAACAAATTCTATTATATACCTCGAAAATAGATCCATATTACTGCACACCACTGCAAATGAGGAAGAAATAGAAATCAATTACACCCTGACACTCCAGTGGGTCTAAAACTGACCGTATGGTGAAAGAAAGGAAACTCAAAGCGATTGTTTGAATTAATTTGCAAAAGGGTATAAGTCTACCATTTGAACCTTGCTGCCACATCTGGTGTGTTTTCGTGCAATATACTTAGAGATTCTTCGTAAAATGCAAAGAAGAACCTGCAATTTTATTGGTTCTGATCTGGCATCTCGGCATCAGTTATTTTCCTACCGCCGAAACGTCGTTTTCCCTGTGCCTTTTCTATAAACTCTTTCAGGATAATTATTCTTATGATTTTACCTTTATCGTATCTGGACGTTCTGAATTTTAGCGAAGCACTAAATTAGCACCAAGGTCTCGTCGTTTTACAGTTGAACTAGCTAGATGAAACGTAACTGCTAAGCTAACAGATTCTTTTCTCGCACCTCTCGCTTGTGGAACTCACGTTTGGCTTCTTGTTTTCCAGCCAAGTTTGATCCTCAAAAACTTAAATGAAAAACCACTCGTTATATTGTGCCTTCGTAATTCTTGTTCTTTTAGTATACTTACTCCTTAATAGTGTTTTTTCTCATATTCTCTAACACTCAGTAACCCATTGCGTCTTAGTGGCTTTATTGCCTTGCTTGAAGGGAAAAGATTTAAAAGGACAGATATTAGATAATAGAATTTTTTTAAGAAGTAAAGAAATTCAAGCGAGCCAATGTTTCAGGCAATCTGGAAGAAATCAGTTTGACAAAAATAGTATTAAGCGCGTTACAAAATGGGTAATAAGAATTATTTTAAAACAATACCAAGTAACTATTTACATTATTCAGACTATTGTCCTCGTCATGTCGCTATATTTATTACAACGTTTCGGCCGTTGTACGCTCCGGCTTTCTTCAGGTTCTTCTTCTTGTTGGAATGTCGAATTGAACCCTTTATTTCGTTCACTGGGGAAGACACCCCAACACATGACTAAAGACTGTGTGTACGCTAACCCGTGCAGCTGAGGAAAGAAAGAAATATAAAGGGAAGACAGGCTGCTCACTTCAGGTAAGGCTTCGAGAACACCAGAAAGCTGTAACACGAGGGGAAGTGGAAAAATCTGGAGTGGCTGACCTCATATGGAAAGAAAAGGGAGATGACCGCTCTCTGTTGGATCAAGTTGATATCATAGACATAGAACACCATTGGAAAATTCGTAAACTTAAGGAATCAGCATATATGCTCGGCCACAAAAATCTCCTGAGCCGACCAAGAAATGAATACAATATGGGAACCAATAATAAGGAGTGCCAAAGAAAAGCGATAATAACAACAAAAACATTGCAATATGAACTCTGCTAAAAATGTAATTATAACAGCAAAAAACTGCAATATGAGCATTGGTAAAAAAACGGTGGCTGATGACATTATTTTTAATAATACCCAGAAATACATACACAGATGTCCTCAAGGACACATGGCACAGTGGATAAAGGTGTTAGTTAGATCCAGTGACAGGACCCAAAGAGTGTGAGTTCAATACCCGGTTAAGGTAGTGGAGAACATTCAGAGGGAAATCAACAGGAGATAACTGATAGCCATTAAACATGTCACCTGGAACTAAAACAGTATCACCTGGAGCTAAATAAAGGGTTCAGTTCGACATTCCAACCACCTGAAGAAACGTTGTAATAAAAGGGGTTCAACCGACTGAAACATTGTAATAAACCTGACAAAGATGAGGACAATAGTCCGAATAATGTAAATAAATAAATCTCAGAAATATAGACAGATACTGAAAAAACGTTGTAATAAATATGGTGACAAAGATGAGGACAATAGTCCGAATAATGTAAATAGTGTACATAATACCTCATCTCAGAAATATAGGCAGATAATGAAAGGCCGAAACGCTGTGATAAATATGGTGACAAAGATGAGGAAAATAGTCCGAATAATGTAAATAGTGTACATAATACCTCATCTCAGAAATATATACCAAGTCAGTTCTACTCGACAAAGAACACCATTGGAAAATTCGTAAACTTAAGGAATCAGCACATATGCTAGGCCACAAAAATGCACAAAAGTCTCTTGAGCCGACCAAACATAGAAATGAATACAATGTGTGAACCAGTAATAAGGAGTGCCAGAGAAAAGCGATAATATCAACAAAAATTGCAATATGAGTTCTGGTAAAAACATGTATGATAACAGAAAGTTATGTTCCTTTATTACTTAAAACGGCAAAATTCTTCTCGGTAGTAAGTAAAACAAATTCAAATATTTAACATCCGTACAATTTTCAAAATCCAGAGACTGGGTTGTCCAATTTTCGAAATTGTTCAAACTCTCATTATTTATGGTCGATTTAGAAGTATAACTTCGCACAGTATTCTCTTGAAAAATGCACGGATTCTACCTTATTTGGGATGTGCCGTAAACGGAGTTACATATATAATACAGTAAGTACGACAGTCCCGATGTACGACGACTCGTGCTTCCGACGCGACCTCAATTAACGTTGTTTCGATTTACGTAGTTTGACTCGTACATACGACACAAACGGCGAAGCCGAAGAGTATTATATTACGGTGCATATATCGTCATACGGTGCTAGAGGGAGAGAGGCGTCTTGGGTCATTTGATTGTACGCTATATTGGATTTTTGGTGAGGGAGTGTTTATTCACGGAAGATTTAGTATGTTCCGACCTCGCGGAAAATCGCATTGTAGGAACGGAACTCTGTCGTAAGTCGGGGACCTTCTGTATTTTCAATTTATAATTTCATAGGCTAAAATATTTAAACTGTGTCGTCTATTCAAATAATTCGTTATACTGTGTTTGCCGATGGATGTTTTAAAGTTTTCGTTAAAACATGAAGTAAGTAGTCTTCGTACACATTGTTTAGTACTTACAAAATGTACAATTTGATGTTTGTAAAAGAAAAGAAAGATTTTTATAAAAGCCTGTCACTACGCATGCACTGCTGGAAAAAACGCTATATTTTTCGGCATATTCTTAGTCTTGCCGACAACATCTCTTTTTTTTATCAGACATTCGACCAAATAAATTATTTCTTTGTGGGAATCGTTGGATTGTGCCGAGTGAGGAAACAAAACTTGCATTCAAATTTCGGAAGAACTACGACAGGAAAAGATTCGAGGCTACGTTATATTCAGATATTAATCTTCACCATTTTCACGAGAATATAGGTAAAAATGACATCACAGGGAGAGCTGCTGAATCCTTAATATCCAGAATGAATTATTTTCAACAATACATGCCCTTTCCCACTGTTGAAACGACGCAAGCCTATCATTTCACTCGCTATTTCAATAGTAAATGTTCTCTCATTTCACCAATACATATATTTACAGCTATAAAAAAGGGCAAAATAATAATAAAGGGACGATTGTAAAGAGTGAAAAGTTACTTAGATCAACAAAAGACAGGATGTTGTGGACGCCTATTATAACCACCATCCTGAAGTGTCAGAATATATAAGAAAATGAAGGAGAAGCAAATAAGTTCCAGACAAAGGGCAATGAGAAACGGTAAAGCCACGGAAGACGGGAGGTTGTGGGAGCCATGATCACCTAAATCCTGAAGAGAAATGTCATATAAAAGAAGTAACAGCAGCATATATATGGTAGAACCAGGATAAAAAAGGGATTATAAAGTGTCAAAAGTTAGAGCAACAAAGGACTAGAAATTGTGGAGAGCCATGATCATCGACGTCTTGAAAGCATATAAAATTGTCATTTTAAGCTCTTTGAGTTGATATCAATAGTTTAGCTGAGCTTAAATTATATGAAATCCTCCACAATGTGTTTTTCAATGAAAAGGATACATTTTGAAATTTACAGTGATGCTATCGGAGTAGATGCTAAAATTTTCAATAAAGTTCTGACGTAAGATTTATAAATCTTTATAAAATATTTTGTATCATATTTGAGTAATAAACGTAAATTGCATCAGTTTTTTTCCCCTGATTACATTGAAATAGTTTGTCCTGGGACACACTCTATAGTGATTTTCCAAGCGCAGCTTAGATGTAGCACAAGGCCGAAAGTATGGCTGTGTAATAGTTAACAAGCTTGTCTCTCTAGAACAATAACGACTGAGTAGGGGCAATCTGTATTGTATGAGCTCCACTCCAGATATTTTTACTTTTCTTTTTTACTTATTTTCCGAAAAGAAACCAACTATCTTATCCTTATACAATGATACCTCGGCTTAAGTCGTATCGAATTAAGTCATATTCAGAGATACGTCGGTTTTTCTTAAATATTATAAGGAAAAACAAAACCCGACTTACGTCGTTTTACTCGAGTTTACGTCGGCCGTTAAAGGTGTTAGAAACGTCAAAACACTAAATTAACAATAAACACATAGAATCGTCTTTAAATTTTAAAATATATATATATATATATATATATATATATATATATATATATATATAAGAAAATCATTAAAAAATAGCATGATAAAGTATGTTTAGCAGATGTTCGTATTTCAAATTCTTGTTGTTTCCGCTCCAAAAACGATTTTGAATTCAGACTTGTTTACATCTGTGCTCTGCCGTAGACGTTCTTTCAATTACATTTGATTTGTGATTTAGAATACATTTTTGCCCATGGTTTCGAAGAAAAATCCCAGTGCAAGTGCTAATGCAAACCGTAATGGAGAAATTAATTATTTCATTCAGAATACAGTAAGTTCATATCATAAATACTGTAATAGGGAGTGCTTATCTGAGGTTTATAGTGTGATTATTTCGACTTAGGTCGAAAAACGACTTAAGTCGTGACCTCTGGAACTAGTTAACGACGTAGAGTGAGGTATACTGGTATTTTGGAGGCTACGTTTTCGATAAAAAGAAAAGAACAAATTACTGTGAAGATAAGTTGGAGTAATGATTTTAGACAGTTGGCAATGCTCAAGACAATAGCATTGTGATGGCTTGAGGCAAGAAGATAAATTTAGTATTGTCTTCGGAATTCAAGCTAAAAACGGATGAGCTGAAAACTCACCACAACCAGCAGTGGATGCAGCATGCAAATATGCTTCGAAGAATTTGTAGTAATTTCAATGATAATGTGGAAATCCGAAATGTCTGCAGAGAGACAACCTGAAAGAATAGCGAAAACGAGAGAGTAATACGTCTTTAATGACGAACAATTTACGTCATCGTAATCTTTCCCCCTCCCCGCGAAAACCGTTGACGTAGACAGAGATTCTCTTCAGAATAATCGGGATTGTGTTGCTTCCTATCAGGTACAAATTAAGTGAAAATGTAGTTACACACCTGTCATATTATATCTAATCAAGAAGCGGGAATTGTACAGAAATCTCTCTCTCTCTCTCTCTCTCTCTCTCTATATATATATATATATATATATATATATATATATATATTTCCAATTCATGCTCCTTGATTAGATATCATATGACAAGTGCATAACTACATTTTACTTAATTTGATATATATATATATATATATGTGTGTGTGTGTGTGTGTGTGTGTGTGTATCTTTTTTTATCTATCTATATATCTATATATATATATATATATATATATATATATATATATATATATATATATATATATAGTTAGGCAATAAAAATATATATATATATATATATATATATATATGAGATTAGGTATTGTAACTATTTACAGTGATCTGAGTGTTGTGCTCATCTCTATTGTCATATTAACGGCGTTTCGGCCGTTGCACGCTTTGGCCATCTTCAGATGATTTACATGGGAACAATCTTACCCCGGTGGACGAAATAAAGGATTCAGTTCGAAATTACAGCGTATATTACTTGAAAAGCCCGGAGCGTACAATGGTCGAAACGTCGGGAATATGACAACGACGATGAAGACAACAGTTCAAACAATGTATATACACACACACACACACACACACACAAAAACACAAAAACAAAAAAAAAAAAAAGCCTGAATGTTCGAGAAATTTTATCTTGCAGGTAATTCAAACTGTAATAGCAATGGGTACCCAGGTTCGATTCCTGCCGCAGAAGCAAATATTTTCTACGAAATTTTTGGAACATTCAGGTCATTAATTAATACGGTTTACTTAAAAAAAATGATCATGTACTTAAATAAATTCATGTATTCAAATAACGTATAAACAGAAAATATATTAAATATTTGTCGAACTTAATCAATTGTATTATATACATTCTTTCGACCTATACAAGGCCCGAGGAATACTCTGATCGGCGGGGTAGATCATGATCTACTCTAGTTAACAGGTTAAGATTGCAGTGATCAGGGCAACATCCTTTTGGCTGTTTGTTTTACAGAGCAGTGATTCGATGGAAGGTGCTGTTGAAGTGTATCTGCTTTCTCACTGATGGAATACGGAGGTAATCTCGATGGTTTGCTACAATATAAATGGCATGGCGGGTTCTAGCTGTGCAGGATAGACATAGCGGAGCCAAGGAACACAACCCCCCCACACACACACATGCACTCACATACATACATTATTCAATAACCTACGAAAAGTTATCGAATAAGGAACAGCCAACAAGGAGGTTGAAAATTAAATGATAATCTTTATAATATCAACAAAATAAAATACTCGCCAGCGGCGTGAAGTATGTAAACCACTGCTAGTGGTTGACTACTTATATAGCATTTAACCCCACTTAAAATAGTGTCCAACGTATTTATGTGGAATCGGACATACCCATTAATGTTCATAGGTACGATATATATATATATATATATATATATATATATATATATATATATATATGTGTGTGTGTGTGTGTGTGTGTGTGTGTGTGTGTGTGTGTGTGTGTGTGTAGGGTGTAACAGCAAAATTGTTCAAATCGGGTGAAAAATGGGGTAATTTTACATCCCCAAAAAACAACAAATATCTAAACTAATGAGTTTCTTTTTTCTAATATAAGATGTTTAGCCATCTTGGCACCATTTGTCGCAAGAATCACAGAAAAAAAAACCTTTGAGTTATTTATCTAGAAAGCTAACAGGTTAAAATCATTTTGTGTCAATCCCACTTTCTTCCAACCTGAGCAATGGTGAGAAG
Source organism: Acanthosepion pharaonis (assembly GCA_903632075.3). NCBI lineage: Eukaryota > Metazoa > Mollusca > Cephalopoda > Sepiida > Sepiidae > Acanthosepion > Acanthosepion pharaonis. The sequence goes on from CAHIKZ030005106.1 coordinate 3,063,669, forward strand.
AAAAATAAAGTGGGAACAATAGAGAAGAAAACTGGATCAGGATGTCACAACAGCAAGAAGGAATCATCATTTCAATCAAAAGATAAATACACTTTGGAGTAGAGTCCAATATTAATATAAGAACCTTGGAGAATTCCAGTAAATTATCTTTAATCATTTCTAAGATATAATGGTTCAAATCTTTATCTAACAATTGAACAATTTTCCTGTTACACCCGGTATATATATATATATATATATATATATATATATATATATATATATATATATATATAAATTGAAGTCAACACTTAGAGGCGATAGTCTGTTTCATGCTAGACACAATCGTCATGGCCTGGCGATTGCGTCTAGCATGAAAACAAACTGTCGCCTCTGAGTGTTGACTTCAATGTTCATTTTATATTTACAGATGCTCCCAATACGAGATTGAGCACTTTATCCCATAAATATAGCACACCTTAAGAGTATATATATATATATATATATATATATATATATATATATATATATATAGAGCAAAAAATCAAAATTTACCTCATGTAGGTATAATCTGTTTCAGATCAGCACAGCCATATTAAATCTATATTTATTCACACACACATACTCACACGTGCGCACACACACACACGCATATATATATATATATATATATATATATATATACACTTTAGATAAGCAAAAACACTGGAAACCCGAAAAAATACTATAATTACACATTTATAAATAACAAATATCGACATTTTGATAAATTTGGAAAAAAGTTTGCTTTCTGGCTATGAGACAGGGGTTCGAATCTCACCCTGGTCGATTAATCAGGAATGTGCCTCATTGATATTATCGGACTGGTGGATACGATTTCAGCGTACAGCATCTTTGGAAAGTGCCTGAAAACCTTGCCATGAGTTAACCCCAACGTTGTGAGTGAAATCGTTTAGACGAAATTGTTTGGGGTGCCGTTGTTGTTTGTCCTAGCACGAAATCACGTGGGTTCAGACTGTTGTTCACGTTAGAAAAATCGCTCTCTCCCAGAAACTGTTACTAAAGTATGGTCAGCTTAGTTCGAGTCTAAACCGCAGGGGAGCTCTGTGGCTCTTTGGCTAACTTAGTAAATAGGTGACCTCGGCTTAGAAATTATATGTACATATATATTTTAGCTGGCGATAAATAACTTTGAGTTAGGTTCATGATTCCATCCTTCTGAGACTTGTTAAATTTCAGGCAGGTGACTATTTTAAAGCGGTGTTTAAAGTCTTTCATTTTGTAAGGATCGAAATATTTAGGTGCAAGTATAGGGGAACACAGAGAATGTAAGAGAACTATGTAATGAACTATACCAATTTTTTACTAGGTCTGCAAATAGACTTTAGGGCTGTCATTGTCCTGAAGGAAGACGGCACCTTTCCAATTGGACAAATCCAGACACTTACCATCGATTACTGACTTTAAGCGGTCAGCCTGGGATTGCTACTTTCATAAATTCAATATCCGATTGCGCGAAAAGTACTCCTAATGAACAATACATACAATTCGAATCTTGACAGATAGACACAATCACGTTCTTAGGATGTTGACCAGATTTTAGAGTGGTTAACAGTGTTTCATTTCGTTTTACATAAGACTTTTCGATCCAAATTGTTGTAAATTCCTACATTTGAAGGTTCATTGCGACCAAAAATCAAGATAGTTTTTCAAAAAAAAAAAAAAAATAGACAGCAATCGACGAGAAAATTTTCGTAAGTAACATTTTCAGGCAAGCAGTCTTCGGGAAATGTGCAGTGGGGAGTTCCCACTCATAATCACATACTCATAAATACCATTGCGAAAGGTATGGAACCATCTCTTCTTTCTCTTTAGCTATGGGTTGAATATCAAGACAGAATATAGCCTTGGCTGGCAACCAGTCTACTACAGAAATAAACAGCAGCTTACTGCGGGAAAATCATCTGCTTAATTAGTCATGAATCGAAAGAAACAGAATTGACCAAGCGTGTATCGCGTATGATATTTAACTGGCTAACTGAATAAAGTTTCTCATTAATATGCTCAATATTGAAGCAAGACATTAAAAATAAATTGACATGAAAATTTGATTTTGAAACGTCGCATTAAAATCTACAGGAGAGTAGAAATGAAAACCAGTAAACTTATTGTAGAGTCAATATGAGTGAAATTTTATTTTTAACTATCATTATAAATTATACATTTATATCTATCTATCTATCTATCTATCTATCTATATATATATATATATATATATATATATATAGTATTGTGAAATACAGTCATAGAAGCAGGGATACATACAAGGAAAAATAGGATAAAAGATAGATGGTTAAAAATCAATGAGATAGGTAAAAAGAATTTATATATATATATATATATATATATATATATATGACGATTGCATCCAGCATGAAACAGACTGCCGCCTAAGTGATGACTTCTATGTGCACTTATATATATATATATATATCTACACATCATACTGACAGCGAGATTCAGCCATTAAACGATCAATGATTATATATATATATATATATATATATATATATATATATATATATATATATATATATATATAGTTCAATTAAAAACAAATAACCTTAAGAGTCCGTAGATTATATTTTCTTTCCCCAGGAAAAAGATTTTTTTTTTCCTGGTTCCTCAGATTACATTTCCAAGTATTAAAGAAAATGGTTTAAATGTGATCTGAGGAACCATGAAAAATCTCTTCCTTGGGTAAATACAATATATTCTATGGATTGAATATTTTTGTTTTTTATTTTAACTAATATTTGGTCTGTTTTACATTGATCTCTCTCGATTACTCCCTCTTTGGAATTATCCATATGGATTACCAATCATTTCATTACCTAACTATATATATATATATATATATATATATATATATATATATATATATATATATATATATGTATTAAAAAATATGACTGAAAAGTTAATGCGTTTAAGCTTTTTATTCAATTTTTTTTGTTTTCGTGTGTTTTCTTATCTAGTCATAAATTGTTTAAAAATATCGAAATGATCTATACATGGGAGGGCTATCGGCTATTCCATTAGCCATTACCGAGGATATTTTTATATTTTCGACTTAATAATTAGGATTTTTATTTATGTGCATCTATAGAGATGAGAATGTATTTTTAATTTTTCCAAACACACTCAACATATTGTGGTCGTATTAATAATTGATATTATTGAGTATTGGCTTTTTATATTTCTTATGAATGTTTCCCTTATTTTAGCATTTGTTTTACATGAGTCTATTATAGCTTTTTTTTATGAGTAAGTTGCGGAGCAGTTTTTTATCGTATATGCTTACATGGGTCCTAATTCAGCTGTGATATATATATATATATATATATATATATATAAATCATACTTATTATAAAACCCAGATTGTATGTGTGTGTGTCTATTTGTTTATATATTGGATCGGATTTCCCACATTTTTCAACCGATTTCAACAAAACTTCAAAGGACTGCGTAAAATTACCTTGTGGTGGTTCTGACAGCGCCAAAAATTGGAAAAACACAATTGTTTTTGCATGAAATCAATTTGAAAACACGATTAAGAGACATCGCTTTCGCGGAATGAAAGGGGGACAACTCATATCGAGTTATACTTATTATAAATCCCATGTTGTTTGTGTGTGTGTGTGTGTGTGTGTGTGTGTGTGTGTGTGTGTGTGTGTGTGTGTGTGTGTGTGTGTGTCTGTGTTCGTTTATATATAGGATCGGATTTCCTACATTTTTTAACCGATTTCAAAAAAACTACACTTTTTTAGGGCAGGTAGTGTTTCTTATTGTC
>CAHIKZ030005106.1:3072500-3085000 GCA_903632075.3 Acanthosepion pharaonis
TATTTTAAAATATATTTTGAAAATCTAATATTTTTTTTAGGTGTATTCTTATAAAAATGTGTTGTATGAAATAAACTAAGACCGACATTTTTAATCTTATCGAATTGCTATAATTGCAACAATTTCGCTCATACCATCTGCAATTCCATCAGAAAGCAATACCGACAATGTTGCCACCAATGCAAAAAAAGAGAATTGGTCCGGGTAACGTCGATTATGAAGTGTTTGTTATATAATTGGCAACGATCACTTGATCATTTCAGGTCAGTGCATTTGTTGTCGTGAATGCCTAATGAAAGAGCAACTATATGCTTTTCAATCCCATTTTATGGGGTTACTGATTAAAGCCACTTAATATTCTCCTTTTTAAAATTGTTGGTCTCTATTTGTAGTTTTAAATGACTTAAAAAGCGATTGAAGTTATCCCACTGACAAACATTCTGAAGGTCTCTAACCAAAGGTTTCCCTGGGTAAGACGATAAACTACATCCACGTCCAGAGTAAGAGGATAAACTGCATCCGCGTCCAGAGTAAGACGATAAACTACATTTTAACAGCAAGCCCTAGGTAAGCCGATAAACTACATTCGTCACCTGGGTAAGAGGACAAACTACATCCGCGCACTGAGTAAGACGATAAGCTATATCCACGTCCTGGGAAAGACAATAAACTACATCCGCGTCCCGGGTAAGACGATAAACTACGTCCAACTGCAAGGCCTCTGATCAGGAGGTTTTCAGGAGCGTGGAACAACCTCTTAATTGCTGGTGTTCCCATGTCCGCCTTCATCCGAAGTGGTAGCACTTGCTAGAGTCTCAGCTATGGGCAAATAGTTAATCCCGAATCTGAGGTAAAAAGCATTATAAAAGTGTACTTTGTAAACAAATTATTACGAGAAATTAATTTTTGAAGAAAAAAAAATCTATTACCAGCAATACGTTTTTGAAAAAAATATTACCAGCTATATATTTTTGAGGGAAAAAATATTAACAGAAATAGATTTTTGATGAAACAAAAATATTACCAGAAAAAAAAAAGTTGTCGGTATTAAATGACACATTGAGGTGTTGATATGCCGTGAAACAAAACAAATCAAACCAAACCAAAAGTTTCGTTCGCTCGAAAAGACACCAATCTGACATTTATGAAATGTGATAACGAGGCTGCTATGCAGATACATAGAAAAATCAACGAATAGTGGATATCTAACCGAATAGGCACTCTCAGCATTTCTTGTGTGTTCTTCCGGTAATACGTTTCTACCTAGAGTTGCTGCACTTAGTCGGAAGAGAGGGGCTTCCGATCCGATTCTAGTCACATCTCGCAGGTTTTAGGTACATTCAGTATTATGACTTTTTTTAAATATTTTTTTTATGTGGTTCAGTTCTAGGAAAGTCGTTTCAATATGTCGGCCCAGATAGATCTTCTTTCCAGAATCTATCTTGCACATTTCAAAGTCTACCATTTATCCATGCATTAAATATTTCTGCTACATCTGGTCCGTTGCTTTTCATATACATGTAGAGATTGTTGTCAAGAATATGCAACGTTATCAGTCCTTAGCTGGCATTTCGGCTTCAGCTACTTACCCACTGTCGTAACCCTCAGGCTTTTTTTTTATAAATATTTCGATAGTAATTGTTCCGATGGACTTTCCTAGTTGGTACCTCGACGTCACGAATTTAAGCACAGTACTAGCTTGGCAGTTAGGTCTCATAATTTAAGTGCTGTTACCGTAAGTTTAGCGTCTTTTCCCATACCCCCACTGCTTGTGGAACTCTTTTCCGGCTTTTTACTTTCCTTTGAACTATGATATCCAACAATTTAATGGCAATGTCAATCGTCATCTTCTGTCATCTTGAATCCTAATCTTTTATTGTCCTCTGTTTTATTTTTCATGCCCAGTAACCTTTTGTATGGGAATGTCTTGTTTCTCCTTACATGTGTACCGTATTATTTTTTTTATTTGCTTAAAATACAGGGTGACCCAAAATAATGTATTCACTCGTTAAATATTAATAGTTAATAATACATTACCGTGATGTGAGACCTTATATGGATGAAAATATGCAAAACAGATGGATTGGAAGAAGAGGGACAGTTTAATACCCACGTAGATCACCAGATTTGACACCCTTGGATTTTTTTTTGTAGGGGTTTCTAAAAGACAAAGTTTACATCAGGAAACCTGAAACAATTGCTGAAATGAGAGTAGCAATTGAAGAAGAATGTGCTCAAATACCAGAGGAAATGATACTGGACATTTGTAGGTCTATTTCATCAAGATATGAAAAGTTTATTGAACAGAACGGCAACCAGTTTGAGCACTTGATGTGAACTCATCATTATATGAAGATTCTGTCATTGCTCCAAGTAGCTTTTATCTTATTAAAGTTAATTTTCTGGGGTTTTTTTTTGGTTTTTTGTTTGTATATTTTACTCTCAAATTCTTTAAATGTGTATTCTTTCTCTTGTATTAATCTTATTTACAAGTCAAATTACTGTTGTGGTAGGATCCACCTAATTTGCATAGTGGAGTACCGACCATATAAATATGGTTGATACCGGGAAGAGAGGGAGGAATCAAGAGATTCAACCAGAGACTCTGCCCGACTGTGACTCAGTCCACACATTCTCCAGGAACGGTCTTACCAGGAATATACAAAAGACTATATGTAAATATTGTGTACACTTTCTTGTTTCAATACATTTTGTTCTAAGTACATTTTGTGTTGCATTATTATTCCATGCATTAGTCAAGTTTCAACAATTACATAAATTTAAAAAAAGTTATAAAGATTCAAAGTGTGCATACATTATTTTGGGACACCCTGCATATTTTGAACTAAACTATATGCTTTTCAACTATCGATAAAATATATTGTTGGTGATTTTGCTTTAAATATGTACTTTTGGTAATTTTAATATAAATACGCCTTGTTGGTTGGTTGATTTTGTTTAGTGGCACATCACTATCTACGGGTTATTTAATGCCCAAATCTAAATATTTTGTACCTAATTTTATGCTTTCAAGGAGATTTGTAAATTTGTAAATAATTTATACTTACAAGGTAAAGGTATTTTACGGGGGCATATATAGTTTGTAGATAATAAAGCGTATTTTTGGTAATTTTTCCTATAATAAATATATATGTTTTAGCGTTGCATTGGTAGTCATTTTCCTATAAAAATGTATAGTTGCTCATTTTTAAAAAAAAAATTATATATACGGCTGAATTTTGTTTGGGTTTCGCTATTTTTCTATAGCTGGGATCCTAACTGTTGCTACCACTCCGGGTTACCTCTTAATTATCGTTGTCCCCAGGTTCAACCTAATCCTTCGTGGTAGGAACTGGAAACAACAGCAATTATGAGGTCACACCACACTTCTAACTACCTCGAATCTCCCGACCTTGCTGCCGGATATTGTTTATCGTCATACCCAGGACAAACTTTTATTCATACCCAAAGCGAACGAGAATAGTTAGCATTTATTGGATAAAAAGAATTCGATAATTTCTGTATCTGCTTATTTTACGTGTCCCTTAATACTTCAGCTCTTTCTTTTGCAGACAACTGGTTTCTTTTAGTTCATATCATTCCTTTTCTACTTACTTTCCCATCCTGTCTTATCAAAGATATTTTTTCCCTTAAGTCACATGATAACGAACTGAAATATTTCCTCGATAATAAAATATACTCTTTGTTTCTCTTTAAATATAGTCTGTTGTTATCGTAATTATGATACAAAGATATTTGAATTGCTATTAATTTGCTCTGTCCGTCGAATCAAGTATCGTTTTTGTCCAGTCGAGGAAGTGTCCAGAATAGCATGCAGATAATGCTATCTATGCCCAATTTATAAGAATTGTTATTATTATTATTATTATTATTAGTAGTAGTAGTAGTAGTAGTAGTAGATATACAATCAGAACGGCTATATCTAGGATGAAATCTATGATGATTCATCCCTCGACCTAAATAGCGTTACCAAAATAAATACATACACAATCCAAAGGAAGAACCAAAATGAGAAATGCAACACTCGGAATGGAATTAGAGGGACAAGATAAAAAAATGATGCTATAAAAATAGGAAACTTAGACAAAATAAACCTGACAAGGAAGTCAATAAGCTTAGGCGGGAAAATATGACAGAAATCAACCAATAGACTGCGACATTATAGAAGTTGAAGATCAGCCAATCAGAGAGAAGCATCTGCAAAGCTAAATGCACTGCACATGCGTGGGCGATGAAAGGAAACATTGGGCTAATCTTTACAGTCTTTGTTCTGCAGTATTTCCATGACTAAATCAATCAGGTTTTCGAGAATTAAGCTACTGTTCTTTTGTCTACACTATTTACATTGTTCAGACTATCAACCTCATCTTTGTTGCCATATGTATCTCAACGTTTCGGCCGTTGTACGCTCCGGCCTTCTTCAGGTAGTTGGAATGTCGAACTGAACCCTTTATTTAGCTCGCTGGGGTAGAGTATTCTAGAACACATGGCATAGTGGATAAAAGCGTTAGTTAGATTCAGTGACAGGACCCAAAGAGTGTGAGTTCAATAGCCGGTTAAGGCGGTGGAGAACTTGAAGAGGGGAATTAACAGGAGATAAATGTTAACATCCATTAGACATGGCACGTGGAACAAGAACAGTCTACCCCGGTGAGCGAAATAAAATTCCAACCACCTGAAGAAGGCCGGAGCGTACAACGCCGAAACGTTGTGATAAATATCGCAAGAATGATGAGGACAAGAGTTCAAATTATTTTACTTTCTTTATCTTTCATTTTTCTTTCCACTGTGCCATGTGTCCTTGAACTTGGAGAGGTGGAATAACCAGGAGATAACTGATAATTGACATCCATTAGACATGGCACGTGGAACTAGAACAGTCTACCCCAGGGAGAGAAATAAACTGTTCCGTTCAAGATTCCAACCACCCGAAGAAGCTCGGAGCGTACAACCTATTTTTTTAAGCATTACGCCCCGAGCAAGGCGTGAAGCCACTAAGATGCAGGGGGTTGCAGAAGATTTATAGCGAGAGCAGATAGGAGTGATAGAAGAAAGGATGAGGAGAGGGATAGTGGATAGATCAAGGTAACTGGCGAGTATTGTATTTTGTTGATGTTATAAATATTACCATTTCATTTCCAACCACCCTGTTGATTATTCCTCATTCAGTAACCCTTCCTAAGTTAAAAATATGTATATATATATATATATATATATATATATATATATATATATATATATATATATTTAAGCATTTCATGAAAAGCAAGGCGGGAAGCCACTAGGACGCAAGGAGTTACAGAAAATTTAGAGCAAGATCAGATAGGGAGTGATAGTAGAAGAAAGGGTGAGGGTAGTGGATAGATCAAGGCAACTGGAGATGTCGATTGACATTACATTTGAATAGTTGGAGATTATAGCTTTCAAGGAAACAGTAATTGGGAAGGGTGTTCCACAGGCGAGAGGTGCGAGGTATGAAGCTATTGGAGTAGAAGAGACGGCTACATTTAAAACTTTCTACAGTGTAAGGGTGGGAGCGTGATGCCAGCCTAGTAAGGCGCTTGATTGAACCCACACTCTTTGGGTCCTGTCAATGAATCTAACTAACACCTTTATTCACTGTGCCATGGGTCCTTAAGGAGATAACTGATAATTGGCAACCATTATATTGGTTCATATTTGTTAATATCTATCAAATTTCAGGTGAGAGTCATCTGTCTCCCTACCTGAGTTCTTTCATGTTTTTTTTTTCTTCTCTGTCGTTGACTTATTATTAATCTATTTGCGTTGCATAAACAAGTAAGTAAACCACACTGTAGGTGTCAGCGAGGACCATCCTTCGTCAAACCTCGTGGACTGTTGCTACAGACTCACAGACTCAAAGAAATGAACCAAATGACACTTCACTTGAGGATTTTCAACACCAGTAACAGCTAAAATGGATATCACAGGTAAGTAGAAGAAAAAATAATAACATAATCAAGATGATGATAGTCGTCACTAATTCAAAAAAAAGGGTAAAGAAAGAAACACCCATCTGAAACTCAATCAGTTATGTGCCAGGCGGGATACACGCTTAGGCGATCATGTATCTTTCGATACATGACTGACGAGGCAGATTTTTTCCGCAGTAGGTTGTCATTTCTTTCTACGGTAGACCAGTTGCCATACAATGCTATAGAACTCAGTCTGTACTGCTATTTACCCATAGTTGGAGAGGGGAGAAGAGGATTCATACCTTTCCCAAGGGTATTAGTACGTAAGTGAATGTTTATGGATTCAACTGGAATTCGAACTCGGCTCTCCGAAGGAAGAGCGATAAAAGTTCCTGAAATCGAGGAACGTATTTTCCTGAAGAATTGCTTTAAGAAAAAGAAATTCAGTAATTACACTGGGCATTTTGTCAATGATTGCCGAACAATTCCTTTATAAGGAAACGGCTAATATTACTCAGAACAGTCACTAAAAAATTGTGAAATTAGTTAACTGATAAAAATAGCCTTCATTGAGAGAAATAACTTCAGCAAACAATTTGAAGAGCTTTCAGTTTGGTCCGACTCGCAAGTAAACATTATATACCAACAGATTTTATTGGTTTATTTTTATTTTTAATAAAAACTTTCACTTAATCTACGGAAAATTATAAGAGTCAAAATATCATTTTTTGTTTCTTTGTGTGTATCTGTGTGTTTTTTTGTCTTATTTTTAAGATAGCAGAATTAGTTTCAAATTTTTTCGACATTTTTAAAGAGAATGCCTGGTTATCTAAACTTTTAATAAGATGCTTTCATTTTTAACGCCTTGAATGACAGATAATTAAAACAAGGCTATCATATTTAATTTAGCAAGTTCTAAGGCAGACTGACGTTTAATTAACTTGGCTAGATTTCTAAGTATGGCTGGAAATTTTGGATAAATTTGAGAAGTGAATGTATCATTATGGGTTTTATTATTTTATTTTGAGAAACGAATATTAAGATTTTTTAATTTCGAGGTTTCCGAATATTAATGCGAATTATATACATATTAAAGAAAGTGAGCGTGTAAACATACTGTTCAGCACTATATTATAAATGAAGGCAAAAGACACAGAAAAACAACGCAAAATCGATGTATCAGTCTGGCTTACATAGAGGGCGGAACAAAAAATAAGACAATATCATTAGCTCAAGAACACATAAAATAATAAAGAAATTACCAAACTCTGAACGCACACATAAACACAAGTAAGCTTGATCACAGCAACAAGAAATAATTAATCAATAAGAAATAAAATAAGTTTGCAAACAAAATTATAAAAAGCCAAAACGCTGTATCTGGATCCACAATTATTTCCACCCAATAAGCCCTAGAATGATTCGAATTATAACTGTTACCACCCACCCGCAAAAGATGAATAGTACAATCGCCTACCCAAAATGAATATATATATTGAACAATAAAAATATTAAAAAAATAAAATCTTCAGTCACATTGGGTTGTATATTAATATTCTTTCGTTTTATTATTATTTCATTTAGGTCACTCGACTAGTTTCGGCCAACATGGTCATCATCAGGAGAAGAAATATTTCTGCTTGCTGGTAGCAGTGAACTACAGAAATGAATGTCTTGATGGAGAAAATGAAATTTTGTTTGTAGTTTTCTTTTTCCTTTTTTAACAAATTTTTGTCAGTCTTCGTGTTGGTCAAACAGTCTCTTTTAAGTGGTTATTTCAAAGAGCTTGATTGATTCATGCTGCTCTGAATTCCCTTGGTTATATTGACAGTTTTATTGGTTCCTGGAAAGGGGATGTGTCTCTGTTAAGTGTGTGTGTTATTTAATTCTTAGGGAGTGAGTGAGTATGATGTGTGTAAGCGTGTGTATTGCTGTGGGTGTGTGTTATCATTTGGCTCATTAGCGAGGGAGCGAGTATGATGTGTGTATGCGTGTATATCCATGTGGGTGTGTGTATAAGTGTTAGACCTCAACACCTCCGTAAGCATGTCTGTCTTATGTGGATGAGATATTTGGGTAGGTCCTGATTCGTGGGGTTATATATTAATACTATCTATATTTTTAAATTTATAGTTAACCCCGGCTGGATAGTATGTTTTTTAAACGTTGTATCCACTTATTTTCATGGAACTCTAAAATCTTTCTAACGTTATCTGCTCTGAAATTTTCAATTCTCTCAATTATAGTGAATTTGGCATGGGTTTTATAATCGTGTTTTTCTAGAAGGAAATGTTGTTCAACAGGTAATAATCTTTCATTAGGAGTCCACTTAATTCGATTGCTATAATTATTAATTCTGTAGTGAAAAGGCCATTCAGATTTTCCTACATATTGTCTAGGAGGTAAATTATACAGTTAGAGTCGTGGTAGATTTTGAAAGTAGATTTAGTGGCTGAGCTAGTGAATAAATTCGTATGTCTAATGTGGTTACAGCATAAGCTTCTTTTGTTGTTACATGGTTGGGAAAAGTCCGTTGTTTTTGTTGTTGGTTTATTACGGATTACCTATATACTTTGGAAAACATTAAAAATCCATCGCCAATAATAAATTTATTTTGTATATTTTAATCCATTCCTCAAAATCAAATACCCGTATGATGCCAGTTTTTTTTATCTGTTATTAAGAAAAAAATGAATATAGAACTCAATTTTTAAAGCAAGAGCTTAACAAATTCTACAGGTATATATATATATATATATATATATATATATATATATATATATATATATATATATAATTATTTATTTAAAGATATGATTCCAACTCGCGATATTTTTAAATAAATAATTATATTTATGTTTACTTTTGTATCGAGCACTATTTTTAAAAATAATAACTAAAATACTAAGGAACTTTGGATTATTTACCTAACCAGTTCCTTCCTATTTTCTATATATTTTCACATATTATATATATATATATATATATATATATATATATATATATATATATATATATATATATATATATATATATATTACAAAGAATCATTCATACAAAAAGTAGATTAGTAAAGTTTAATGATATAAGTGGCAAAATATTTCACCAAGAAAATTTTAAAGTTGCATTAGCCTCCGAACCACTCGATGAATGTTATGATCCTTGCTTTTAATAACTACAAGATTTATAAGGTCTTTTTTTAAATCTGCAAGTACTTTCAACTGTACATTCAGTCATCCTCAGGCATGGAAATTATTTTGTTTTTAGTAAAATCCAGGTAGCATCAGAGAGGAAAAAATTAAATTTTCAAAAAATTCAACCTTAACGTTGCGACTGCACGCTCCAGAAGTTTTTTTTATATCATAATTTGTATGCCTGAGGATGACTGAATATACAGTTGAAAGTACTTGCAGATTAAGAAAAAGAACTTATACAACTTGTAGTTATTAAAAACAAGGATCATAACATTCATAGAGTGGTTCGGAAGTTAATGCAACTTTAAAATTTTGTTTGCGAATGGACTTCGCCATTTTATATCATTAACTTTACTCGTCTACTTTTTGTATGAATGATTCACTGTAATATAAATTGAACAGTGCCACATATTTGTATATATTATTGAAAATAATAACTGTCACAAAGTGGGGAAAAATAACCGTGTGACTTTGGCTATGACTTTAATTTGAAGTGTGTTATTGTAGTAGAAGCAGAAAACAATTGAATTAATTGCGGTGTGTTTGATGAAAACAGCTTTTCGAAGCATGGACGAAAAAGAAAAAAGTAATTAAATTGGCTGCACTGTACGAAAAAGATAAAACAAAATTTTAAAAGAAAAAGAAATTTGAATTTTGATTTCTGCAGGTCTGGTGAGTAAAGTTCAAATTACTGTTTTTTAAACACACAATCTGTGTATAAATAGTTTAGCATGTCAGATCAAATGACGGTTTCCGAAATATGAATACAGATTCGATTCCTGTCCGAGAACGCATATTATCTACCAAATTTCTGGAATATTCAGGATGGGGAATGTAATTAATACTGTTTAATTAAAAACAAAGCATTTACTTAAATAAATTATATCTATAAAAATAACGTATCTGTCTATATCTCTGAGATGAGATATTTATTACAACGTTTCAGCCGTTGTACGCTACGACCTTCTTCAGTTCTCTACCTCCTTAAGGACACATGGCAGAGTGGATAAAGGCATTAGTTAGATCCAGTGAAAGAACCAAAAGAGTGTGAGTTCAATACCCGGTTAAGGCAGTGGAGAATTTTGAGATGGAAATTAACAGGATAACAGACATCTATTAGACATGGCACGTGGAACTAGAACAATGAGCGAAATAAAGGGTTCAGTTTCACATTCCAACCACCTGAAGAAGGCCATAGCGTAGAACCGCCGAAACGTTGTAATAAATATGACCCACAAAGATGAGGACAATCGTTGGAATAATGTTAATACTGTATAAAAATAACGTATAAACAGAATATATATATTCTTGCGTAGAGGTGAATGTGTGAGCACGTACATTTGGGTTTCGAAATATTACATGTTCTAAATGATGTCATTTAAGTGCAGTCTAGTTTTGAACCTTCCATCAGCTTGTGACCTTTTCCATATTTCTGTCGCTCATATCCCCATATTTGGTGTGGTCTGAGGTGTAACGGTCACAGTTGATTGACAAGTAAGATCCTAATTCATTTCCCGCCAAATACCGATTCGTCTATAACTAAATAATTCATGCTCCCTGATGTCAAAACTGACGTTCAATTCAAACTGGACACATAATAACTTGGATATTTGTACTACAGTTTAAATGTTTCAATCAGGAAAAGGAATCTAGCGTGTCTGTCAGGCCGACAACTGATCTCTCGTCAGCGACGGACTGATGCACGTCTGGAATTATTTTCGAGTATACACGTCTTATTATTTACACATTGTTCGGACTGTTGTCCTCATCTCTGTTGTCTTATTCACGAAGTTTTGGCCGTTGTAAGCTCCGGATTTCTTCAGGTGATTAGAATTTCGAATCGAGCCCTTTATTTTGTCCATCGTGGTAGATTGTTCTGGTTCCACGTGCCATGCCTCTCAGTTTCATTTATTTTCCTTTAGTAACTCAACTGTTCAAGCTATTGTTCACCCCTGTCGTGTACAGTTGTTGAACTCACAAGTCACACTTTTTACGGATTTACTTTTGCCCTTTTTTGTGTGAGAAACCCGACTCCAAAATTTGTAAAATTATTTTTGAGACACCTTTATATATATATATATATATATATATATATATATATGCTCAAACACAATATTTCATGGTAGTAATTTATTACATTGGAATCGTAATCACGATCCAATCCATTTTATCTCTTGGAAATATATATATATATATATATATATATATATATATATATATATATATATATATATATATTAATGCATGTTTTATTATATAATACATATAAATAATATATATATAATGCCTATTATTATAACTCGTTTTCTTTCTCTCTCTCTCTATCTATATATATATATATATATATATATATATATATATAAAAGAAAGAGAGAGAGAGAGAGTTGTTTGTAGCTGTTTTGTTTAGCGGAAGATAGCTTTTCGCACCATAATATATCGTTAAGTGTCTAGAGAATTTTGTTTTATTTTATTTATTTATTTATTCTTTTATTTTTATTTATTTATTTATTTTTTCTAAAGGGCTGTTTCGTACTTAGACGCGTTGCCCTGAACTACTGAACTTCATAAAAGGTTTATCTATCTTATTATTGGGTTAAGCTTTTAAACCTTTTATTAGACTATGAAATTTAATTTTTTATGCTAATTATTTAATGCGAAAATTTGTTGATGTCAACAGAAAACCGTTACCTCCTATCTATGGCTTAATAAATTTAAATTTTCCTTATTTAGAAACTTAATAATGTGTAGTTATATATATATATATATATATATGTGTGTGTGTGTGTGTGTGTGTGTGTGTGTGTGTGTGTGTGTGTGTTTGTATGCTTTTTTAGCGGAAAGTGCTCCATATCTGTGTTTAACCTAACATATGCGGCTGCATGAAGAGTTATTTGTGACTTTAGGTTTCACGTTTTCCTGTTATTCAGAAAAACTAGTTTATTTTTTTTTTCAAAAGTGAATGTATTTATACTTTATTAGCGTTTGTTTATTTGTGTGTGATAGCACGGTGGGGAATCTTCTTGCTTATGTGGTTGTTTTGGGATGACGCTCACGTACACATAGACACACATACATACAGGCTTATACATATTAGTTCATACATTCACACCCATATTCATAATCTTGGGTGAGGCCTAGTTACACTGGATCGAGTACACCAATGTACGCAATTTCATTCAGCCCATTTATAAAACGCTACACTCTTGACACCGAAATATTTCCACTTCACACTACACACAAATGTGGATGCGCAAATGAAGTATAAATAGATCCAATTTTGAAAAAATAAACCAGTCTATCTGAAGATCACGAAAGGTCACAAACAACTGCCCATACAACTGCGCGCACA
>CAHIKZ030005106.1:3087500-3200000 GCA_903632075.3 Acanthosepion pharaonis
TAATACGTTACTATTATAGTTATTATGAAAGGTTGGCGCTCATTGTCCGCATATTTAGGAGGATACATGTTGATTATTTTTCAAATACATCGTTTCTAAACGGCATAAACAAATCGTGAATTATTGTATCTTATCACTAAGGTATATACGAAGAAACATTGTATTATACATGTTACTTCTTGGCTTCGTTAATTATTTAATCTTTGTTTAGCCGGTAACTTTGTATTTTAATAGGTCTAAACTAATTAGTTTCCAGCTTTAAGTAGAGGTTTTTGCAAATGCTACTGCATCATTGTGCCTAGATAATTGCTGAAGTTCTGGAAGAAAGACATTAACAATCGAAGTAAGTTAGCAAGATGGCGGCCAAGCTGAACGCATTCCTTCGTGTCTATTGTCTGATAAAACCATTCGATACTTTAAAGAACATGAAATGAAAGAGAGAAAGTAAACATTATTACACGTTTTTTGGTTTCTTTTTGTTTTAAATACTATTTTTTTTTAATTGCTTTTATTTATTTTCTTTCCCCAACCTCCATCTTACCTTTTTACACGACACTTCAGCTCCAGTTGTTTTTTTCATCTTCTGGTCGTACCGGTTTTTTTATTTTTATTAATTCTTTAATCTCTGCACTTCATTTCTTTTTACAGCTTTCTTATTTTTCTTTCATTCCTTTTATTCCATGCATTATTTTCGTTCATTTTTTACTTTATTTCGTTTCTCTTTTATTTTCTGGAATTCCTACTAAGTTTATGATATTGCTACCCAGAACGTTAGGCAATTAATCTGAAATTCAGATTTTATTTAATACAGACATTCAGCAGAAAATTTCTCTTAGTATATGGCTTCATAATGGAACTACTACGAAGGGAAAATGTGGAATATAGGTGCTAATTATTTAATGATAAATGATATGCATATATACAGTGCTTTTCGATAAAAGTGACTCACCTAATTTTTTTTACTAAATGTTCTCTTCTCTGATGAAACGAAAGTTGAGCTAAATTCAAAGGATAAGCGGTCTAAAATCCAAAGAAGAAGCTTTGAAAGCTCTTTGAATTAAGCAGTAAGTACTGTCAAGCTTCCGTTCAGTATAATGTTCTGGGGATGCTTTTCTTTTCATGGAACTGGTTTCTTAAAACCTATTGAAAAGACCCTCAGGAGCGAGCAGTACAAGAGAATTTTAGAATTTTGTCTGCTCCCTTCTACTGAAAGGGTGCAAATCGACCCCATTAAACCTCATTTTCATGCAGGATAATGCTCCCTGTCACAAATCAAAATTGATGAAGGAATACTTTGATGAGAAGCAGGTGAGTGTTATGACATGGCCGCCCTAATCTCCTGACCTCAACCACAAAGAAAATTTATGGAGCATGTTGCTCAACTGCTTTCTCATTATGTATTACTTGTAAGTAAGATTAATACACATTTAAAGATCTTGAGAGCAAAATATACAAATTAAAGACAACTTGGAGCAATGACAGAATGTTCATATAATAATGAGTTCATATCAAGTTCTGTTCAGTATACTTTTCATTTTATCTGTTTTGCATATTTTCATCCATACAAGTTCTCACATCACGGTAATGTATTATTAACTGCTAATATTTAAAGAGCGTATACATTATTTTCGGACACCCTGTGTTATGGAACTGCTATCAGTCAATTTAGTATCTGCTGAAAACTGAGGTCCATGCCATTATGAAGTTTGTAACAACTGCAACCATGACATCAAAACACATACTACCAGTCCACCAATGTCAACTTATGTCATGTGTGGTACTGTGTTCGACGTGATGGTCTTAACAGCGGTAGCCTGGTGAGTGATCTGCTACCATATCCCCTGCAAGTTAAAGAACACTGAAATGACTTGATGATACCTCGTGTTTCAAATGTGGATATCATTATAGCTAATGTCACTATTCTGTTAACGTAGACATTTCTATCCACATATAACTCATGTCATGTTCATTAAGAACTTTTGGTTGGCCACGGTACTATTTACAATGGATGGTAGCGTCTTCCATCAGGTATTCCCAGAATGCATCTGGCATTGTAGATCTAGGGATGTCAAATTGCCTTATTCTGATATTTCACAATGTTACAATAATAAGATTAGCCAATTTATTAGATCTCGGAGCGGAATATATTTCTATGCTTTCAAAATATGGTGGCACCATCTACATTTTCATGGCTCTCCACAACTTCCTTTTCTTTAATATTTGTGAATTGCCAAGACTTCTTTTTTCTTTCTTTTTGTTTATGCATGTATTTCTTTTTTCTTTCTTCCTTTCTATTCTTTTTTTCTTTCTTTCTTTCTTTCTTTCTTTCTTGCTTACTTGCTTGCTTGTTCGCTTTCTTTCTTTCCTGTTTTTTTTACATGCATTTTTCTTGCTTGCTCGCATTCATTCTTTCTTTTTTCTTACATGCTTTCTATCTTACTTGCAGGCTTTCTTTCTTTATTTCTTCTTTCTTCTTTCTTCCTTCCGTCCTTCCTTCCTTCCTTCCTTCCTTTCTATTCGAATATTACATCCATTTTTGCCCCTTTCTTTAAGCATTTTTCTTTTTCTTTATTTCATTATGTGTTTCTTTTTTAGTATTTTTATTTTCCTTCTTTGTTACTTTTTTATTTTCTTTCAAGCGTTTCTTTCTTTTTTTCCCATTCTCATTGTCTTGTTTGCTTACCTTCTTTTTATTACACCACTTCTCTTTTTCTATTTCCTTTTATTTCTCTTTCTTTATACTCTAGTCATTTTTCGATAACTTTTCATTTATTCTTTCTTTCTTTCGTCTTTTCTTGCTTGCTTTTTTTTTATTACTCTCTTTCTTGCTAGCTCGCTTTGTTTGTTTGTTTCTTTATTACTTGCTTTTTTTTCTTTGTTTCATGCTTTCTTTATTTCTTGCTTCCTTTCTTTCTTGCTTGCTTTCTTTCTTGCTTTCTTTCTTTCTTTCTTTATAGCCTTCGTTCTTTCTTTCTTTCATACTTTTTTTCCTGCTTGCTTTGTTTCTTCTTTTCTTGCTTGCTTGTTTTTTCTCTTCGTTTCTTGCTTTCTTTTTTCTTACCTTCTTGTTTGTTTCTTTCTTTCTTTCTTCCTGTCTTGCTTTGCTTTTGCCTTACTTTTTTCATGCTTGCTTGCTTTCTTTCTTTCTTGCTGGCCCTTTTCATTGTTTCTTGCTTTCTTTCTTGTTTGCTTCCTTCTCTTTCTTTCTTTCTTTCTTTCTTTCATTTTTTCTTTCTTGTTTTCTTTTTGCTTTCTTGCTTGCTCACTTTCTTTCTTTCTTGCTTCTTGCTTTATTACATACTTTCTTCCTTGCTTGTTCGATGTATGTCTTTCTTTCTTACATTCTTTCTTTCTTGCTCACTCATTTTCTTTCTATCCTTCTTTCTTTCTTTCTTTCTTTCTTTCTTTCTTTCTTTCTTTCTTACTTGCTTGCTCGCTTTCTTTATTTACTTTTTTTACATGCATTTTTCTTGCTTGCTCGCATTCGTTCTTTCTTTTTTCTTACATGCTTTCTTTCTTACTCACTGGTTTTCTTTCTTTCTTTCTTTCTTTCTTTCTTTCTTTCTTTCTTTCGAGACCTTTCATCATTTTTATTTGTTCCTCTTTTTCTATAAATCCTTCTCCTTTTCTTCCCTTTATTTCTCCTTTTCCTGACACTTTCCTGTCCTTATTTTTCAAACACTTCTAAGAATCTTTCCCTTCTCTTCAATCATTTATTCATTATTTTTTTTTCTATTTCTTCTTCTTTTCTTCCATTGTTTAATTTAAGCTTGTGTTTATCTTGTCACCAAGGTAACTGTGGAATTTCCCTATCAGCCATGTTCGAAAGCAAAAACTGGAATTAGAACGCTGACTTTCAGCCTAGTTATCGCTCTTATGTTTATAAGATTAATGCAAGTTTTTCTTCTAAGTGTCTTGACTCTTCACTATGCAGTCGATCACGGCTCTCTACAACTTCCTGTCATTTTAAAATGTTTCGCTATCCCCTCAATCTTCATTCTACACTTTATTTAGACAAGCTCGTTAGATTCGCTGCTCTTCTTCTATCCATCTTGCCTACAAAACGTCATGTTAGTGTCAAATTCTCCAAGCCCACCTTTCTCGTAGTGTGTTTTTGAAATTTCAAATTATATATATATATATATATATATATATATATATATATGCATGTATGTTGGCGTGGTGAAGATATTGTATTTAACGTCTTTTGATGGGAAGTCCGTATTTCCGACAGAAACATTTTTGAGGCATGCTTGGTGTAATTTTATTATTTTTATCTAATTGATTTTATACGCTATTTTTATGTTATTGCTTTATCTCTATCTATAACAGGCAGAATGTGTGTGTGTGCTTGTGTGTGTGTGTGTGTGTGTGTGTGTGTAACGAATGCACGGCCGCAATTCTCGACGGATTTGCGCCAAAATTTACATGCACATGCTCCAAGTTACCAAAAACGCCAAGACCAACTTTGCATTTCCCAACTCCCATCGATAGTGGAAATAATCGATTTTTCATGCTTCTACGGCAGTTTTCATGTAGTTTGCGGCCATTTTCTACTGTCCAGAGTGATAGCCCATAGCTGGCTTCCACAAATAGGCAGGAAGATTCTATTGGCCAGCGTGAGAGCCAACAGCCGACTGACACGAATGTGAACTAGTATGCTAGCATGCAAAAAAAATCGATAGCTGCATTCGTCACAAGTGGGAAAAATTTAAATCTGCATGGCACTTTACTCCAATTGGCTCATTCGCTTGCTTAAACTCAACGTTGATTCTGATTCCGCAGAACTGGGTTAGGTGTGAAAAAGTATTTGTTGTTAACATTCTTTTTTCATTCGGTTTTTCCAGTTACGAGTCCTTTTTTTTTAAATCTGATAGTTTTGTGTTAATTTTGTTTAGTTCTTTTTTCGTAACAATTTTAATGTTTAGTATAGAGCTTAGAAAAAATTCGCAGTGTGAGATAGGCAAGAAGTAAGGCATGTAGCAACATCAGCACGGCAAAGGGCACTCCTTTAAAGGCAAGGAAGGGCAAAAATATTTTAAGTCAAGTGATAGCGATTGCTGTATGAGTCGTACGATTTTTGAATCAAGCACTGGCAACGCCGGGCCATGCTGCTAGTTTTATTTATAATTTTCATTATTATTATTATTATTATTTTATATTTTATTTGTATTTATTTATAAGATGTATATCTACGCCTCACGGTCTTCCCACCATACGTAAACGGGCGGTTGATCCTGATGCAATTGGGATATGCCAGGTGTGACAAACAGGAGGACCGATAGATATGTAAGTACCCAGCCAAAATGGAAAAGTGAATAGTCAAGACAGACCGGTTTAACTGTAACCATCCTTGACTTCAAGTAGCTAATTAACGGCTGACCTCTTTCGTCATTCTATGACCTGGATTCACTCAGCGGCTGTCATGTGACCCACGGTCATAATCGCCTTTTGCATCCCTACACCATCATAATAATTGTTGTTACTATCAAATTCTCGATTTTGAAATAGTCGACTAGACAAAGAAAACACCTGCTTCTCTCTGATCTGATTCCATGCGTTTTTCAACTTACCATCAACAGTTCATCACCAACCCTCATCTTTATTTTAATTCTCTTTATTTACAGGGCGGTCTTCAAGGCTCGCCTGTGTTGTAGAGATTAAATAACAGTGTGCACCATCCAAACTTCTAGTAATCTTTTTTTTTCTTATTTCTCTTTCCATCTCCCTTGTTCATTTCTCCCATCCACTTATCATCTTTTAAGTAAATTTCCCGACATTTATCAATCTGGTTCCTTCTCTTCATTCGATCTTTCCTGTTCGTACGAATATTGTTTTCTCTCCCTCTCTTTCTATTACTATTTTTTTAAATCCCGTCCAAAATCTCGTGGGAGTATTTCTGATTATCAGCAAAGCCATAAACCTAGACACCCAACAGGCCGGCACATATTTTTATGCACAATGATGCATTCAGTTTCCGAGTAAATCTATTTTTCATACGCTAACGGAAAACTTTATGGTGTAATTCTTATCGAAGTAAGACATTAACAAATAATGGCGATTTTTCAAATCCCCCGCCACGCATAATTGAAAATTAAGAGGGAGATTACAACTGACAGAACAGACGTATCTGGAGCAGACGATAACAATACAAGAGATATTTGCATTTAAACAGTAAATAATATCCCATTGTTTCACGATATATAAGAAGCTTGCAAAGGGTAGTGTAAATAAAAGGTGATTATAATAAAATTCGTTTATTTTATACCGCCTACAATGAAATAATATAACAAAACAGGGAACAAATTTGACATTAAGCAGTGCTTTTAAGGTAAATGTTTCAAAATGGTTACTCTTTTTCTTTTCGTAGTTATTTACATCATTACAGAAGCGAATTATAAATAGATTTGTTTTCGAAGATATTACAGTGATTTTTTTTATTATTTATATGTGCCAATTGCTGCCGATTTTTCAATTGATTTTCCCGCTAAGTATCCACCAGAAGCAAACAATGAAACCCCGGGAATGGAGAGCTTCCATATAATTATGAGTAACTCCGCCATTTAAGTGAAAATGTATTTTATGGATTGAAATGTAATGGAGTGTTTCATTCAGTATTAATTTTTTACAGTATTTACATCGTTCAGGGTGTTGTCTTCATCTTATTGTAAACCTTAGGACTTTTAGACCGTTGTTCGATCCGGTCTTCTTTAGATGATATGTTGGAAAACTGCATTGTTCAGGAATCTCCGCGTCGTGCAACAAGTGAGGAAAAAATGTATAATTATTAATATATAATTTATAACTGTGTTATATTGCATCGAGGACTCTGTTATTAACACCAATAATTAATGTGCGATATTACACACACACACACACACACACACACACACACACATATCCTTCTCTTCCCTCCATTAGAATGTCTGACGCTCAACTTCTCGAGAGCAACTTTCTGCGGCTTCTCGGTCTCACGTTGACTGCTGACCTGAGATGGAATAAATACATTGAGTCAATTGCTTCGTCCACTGCAAGGAAAGTTGGCTCCCTGAGCCGCGCCAGGAAGTTTTTCTCCCCGGAGTCGATCCTCCAGATCTACAAATCAACAATTCGCCCTTGCATGGAATATTGCTGCCATATATGGTCTGGCGCCCCTTCTGTTTGCCTCGGGGTTCTTGATAGGCTCCAGAGGCGGATATGCAATGTAGTTGGCCCTGCCCTGGCGTCTCGTCTACAGTCACTTTCTCACAGACACGCCTTCGCCTCCCTCTGTCTGTTCTACGAATACTTTCATGGAAATTGCTCCGAGGAGCTGCACTCGCTGGTTCCGAGACGTCATGAGTTCCAGCGCCTTAAGAGGCTGGCATCCCGCTCTCACCCCTTCAAAGTCGAAACTCCTAAATGTAGCCGTCTTTTCTACTCCAATAGCTTCATGTCTCGCACCTCTCGCCTGTGGAACTCCCTTCCCTATTCCTGTTTCCCTGTGAGCTATAATCTCCAGCTTTTCAAGTGTTATGTCAATCGACATTTCCAGTTGCCTTGATCTATCCACTACCCTCATCCTTTCTTCTATCACTCCTATCTGATCTTGCTCTAAATTTTCTGTAACCCCTTGCGCCCTAGTGGCTTCCCGCCTTGCGTCCTAGTGGCTTCCTGCCTTGCGTCTTAGTGGCTTCCCGCCTTGCTTGGGGTGAAATGCTTATATATATATATATATATATATATATATATATATATATATATATATATATATATATATATATATATGTATATACACCTTTTAACTTAGGAAGGGTTACTGAATGAGGAATAATCAACAGGGTGGTTGGAAATGAAATGGTAATCTTTATAACATCAACAAAATACAATACTCGCCAGCGGCGTGAAGTAGGTAAACAACTGCTAGGATATTAACCCCGCTTACAATAGTTTCTATCGTATTCATGATGATTGGAACATACCCATTAATGTTCATATGTACGGTATATATATATATATAGAGAGAGAGATAGATAGATAGATAGATAGATAGATAGATATTCCTCAGTAGAAAGATGGTTGGTAAACCTCGTCTGGGTTAGCAATCATGGCCTGAGGAAGTACAATCATAATATTGAAACATGAAAGCTTTTTTTTATAGCAATTTCAAATGTTTTTCAAATGCTTATCAAGTTTTAAAGATTATTTCTACTTTGTTAAGTGATATTAGGGTAACAAGTGCGTTACATTGATTTTCTTTTTCATTTTGTTAAATATATATTTAATTTAAAATAACTGTAAAGAAATATCCAAATCCAGCTGACAAAAACATGAAAATTAAATTAATATTTTACTATAAAAAAATTGAAACTGCTAACCTCATCGTCAAGAACGATAACTCGTCCATAAGTACTTACTCTGTCCCCACCCCCAAAGTACGAAATGTGACACGAGGTCTATTTTTAGGTAGGGACCCGAGCGCGTACACCCGGGACAGGAACAAAAATTCCCTGCAACCGTTAGTTGCGAGCACCGATCCCTACCTCTAGTGCAATGGGAGGTCGCGGCCTCGGACAGCTGTTCCTCAGGGCTGGGCACCTTTCAGTATTATTTCTCACTTGCCTCTCTGAGCGCACTCTGTCCAAGGACAGAGACGCAACTGAGAGATAAGAAAACGTGAGCTTACTCAAAAGAGTAAGGTACACATTCGTCTGTAAGATTATTTTTAAATTTACATCATCTTAAGGAACTGTGTTTCTGATAAAACCAAATTCATGTATGATTATATTGGATATAATACTACATGCCTAGCAAGAAGAATTATGTTACATCTTTCTGAACATTTTCTGAACATTTTCTGAATTAGGTTCCATTTAAATACACACGGAAAGATACTAAACTCTATGTGAAACATACTCGTTCATAAAACGAATAAAATAACATCATCCTCGTGTAAGAATGGGCTAAACTAATAGAAACATTATTAATAAAAAAAAAAGTAAAAGGCAACACTTCATAACAACAATTATGAACATGGCCACAATGTGCTAACCGCGTTTGAAAAATAAAACGCACCTATAATTCTATATACAAACATAAAAACTAGGTACCTCCGGTCAATTTTTCGATAGCTAAGGTTTAAAATGAATTCTTAAAAGCATTCTTAAAGATTTTATTTTAGCTTTAATTGAAAGTTAAAGAATTCAATTTATTTTTTCCAATAAGTAAAATATTCTGGTGTATTTCAGATATAAATTATATAGATTTGAATGTGTTATGGGGTCCTCCCCTTTTCATTTAAGTGGACTCGACCAGTGTAACTTGGAGTGCTGCCGTTAAATGCCCAGAGTTAGACAGTCAGTAGAGAGAGGATATACAGAGAGAGAGAGAGAGAGAGAGAATATACGAACGGAGATAGAGTGAGGTAAGCTCTTGTAGAAGTCAGTTACAAGCACGTAGACTCTAAGTCCTACTTCGAGACTATATATATCTATCTGTATTTGCTACTAACCTCATTCCTGGACTTACTAACAGTATTACTCTTTGTATGATTGTGTAAATACATTTTATTTCTTATATTTAATTATTGCGTTTGTCATTCCTTGGAGACCGAATTCATCTCGGAATCCACAAAAGAATGTCAAATATATACTCATTTTTTTCTTAATTTCTTAAAAGCTGCCATTTTCTTAAATTTTAAATTTGTAGACAAAAAAAATTTTCGATTTTAAACTTCTTCCTAAAATAAATTATATATTTTTGACACGTTATTTGAGTAAAATTAGAATATGTGAAGTTAAATCAATCTGATTTGAGACAAACATTACTTATAAAAAAATTGTATCAAAACATTTCTTAACGATGTGTCGGAATTTTTTCATGTCATTATTCACGTTATCGATGTCTTTGAGAAATTCCCAGGTGATGACAACTGCTATGGATGACATAAATTGACATAATTTCATAAAATGTAAGCGAACGAATTTTTTTGGTTTTTAACTAGTAATTTTTAAAATATCAACATTTTTTCAGCAATTATTTAATATTTATTTTTTATTTAATACTTATTTTTTAGTCTGGGTTTCGTTTCTTAGGTTCTTTATTTTCTTATCTTATTTAATAACTTTCTAACTTAAAAATTACTTCAATGAAATATGACCCAAACTAAAATAAATGCCTGAAATAAAAGTATTTAGTAAAAAAGTAATTAACAAAAATTAAAACTAACTTAGAAATTTTGAAAGGACTTTTTGCAACCACGTTACCAATGTGAAACAGAACTGGATATTGAAGGTAAATAATTGTTGTGCCTCAGACGACAATCAAATCACGTAACCTTTTTAAGGATTATGTCATGTATAGCTTCCCCATAGATAGAAATTAGGAACGTTATTTTTGCTAAAAATTATTTTTAAAATTATTTTTAAATATTCTGGTATAAACGACTGTTATGACTTTACAAATTTCGATTCGTAAATTTACTTTTCACTTAACCATATCACCAAATTGCATGTTTAAAAGCAATGAAGGATTTTAAACGATTTTTGAAGGATTAATATTATAAATAATTTTTTTTCAAAAATGAAAAAAATCCTTGTAAAAATACATTATTCATCAAAGAGTTTTATTTCTTCTGACAATAATGTTCTTAATATAACTTATTTACTAAAGCAAGTAAAAGCTTTTCAACTTAAATAATGTCATAGTTTTTTGCATTTTTTTTTATGATTCAGAGCAGATTTTCGATGAAACAGATAACTGTTTTACAAAAAAAACTGGTGATTCATTAATATATATATATATATATATATATATATATATATATAATTATAGTATTTACATTAGTCGGATATTGTCCTCATCTTTGTCGCCATATTTGTCACAACATTTCCGGCCGTTGTACGCTCCTTTTTGGGTGGTTGAATTTCACTGTCAGTTTTTTTTCATGGAGTTTTTCCACTGTTTGTGGATATTGAACTCACACTCTTTTGGGTCTGTCACTGGACATGGCACAGTGGATAAAGGCGTTGGTTAGATCCAGTGACAGACCCAAAGAAGGTGAGTTCAATACCTGGTTAAGGCAGTGGAGAACTTTCAGAGGGAAAATTAGCAGGAAATAACTGATAACTGACATCCATCAAACATGGCACGTGGAACTAGAACAGTCTACCCCAGTGATCGAAATAAAGGGTTCAGTTCGACATTCCAACCACCTGAAGAAGGCCGCAGCGTACAACGGCCGAAACGTTGTGACAAATATGGCGACAAAGATGAGGACAATAGTCCGACTAATGTAAATACTGTACATAATACCTCATCTCAGAAATATAGACAGATATATATAATTATTTAAAAAAAAAATATGTTTCCTTTGCTACATTCAAGTTTAAAAAACGACAGCCCAAAACCTCAATATAATTATTAAAATTAAATTGAGATAAAGCATCAAGACCTGTTTCATCATCAAGCGAAAATTTAGGAATAACCAATCTTGAAATTTACGCATCTTTATAAGCATGTTCACTCGCAAAATTAATTACTATGGAAACGGCTGGGGCGACCATTTTGATAGGGGGCCTAAGAGTTAATTTTTATCCACATATCAATCACCTTCGGAAGAGGTCAAGCCGAGGTAGGGTGGGGGTATCCTTTTTAAAGCGAATGATGGCATTCATGTGCGCACATCTTCTGGTCAGTCACAGCGGAAGATAGCTTTTGGCACCGTAATACGTCGTTAAGTGTCTAGAGAATTTTGTTTTATTTTATTTATTTATTTATTTTATCCTTTTATTTTTTTTAAAAGGGCTGATGAGACGTATAAAATGTACAATTTTGTAGTGGATATATGTATGTTCTAATGTAACGCTGCATAAGATATATATATATATATATATATATATATATATATATATATATATATATATATATTGATGCATGTTTCATTAAATAATATAGACAAGTTTTTTTTTTTTATTTTAAGTAAGTTCTTTTCATATTGTCTGATAAGTTTAATAACATTATCATTGAAGGACGAAAGGTAATCACCATATTGATACATGTTTAAACCCAATCTAAGCTTTCGGCTTACATAAGCCATTATTAAAGATGACAACTACTTTTCAATATATCAACCAATACACGGAACAATAATGATAGTCTGTTTTTGTTGCATGAAAAAATTTCAAAGCACGACTCTCTCGTGGTTACGAGACGCAGAAACGAAAAATGCGTCGCAGCTCGTGACGTCACACATGACTACGCGAGAGTGAAAACGAAAAGTTTTAAGTATGAGAAGCCGTTGGTATATACAGCAATTCCACTGGACACTTTGGTCAACGTTGTCCATGCAGTATTTCGCCGTACTAACAAATGTCTGTAAGCTAAAGATCACCATGTTGCTTTTCTCTCATGATTGTCTGTCATGATTGAGTAACCTGTATTAATCTCATGATGTCTGAACAAATTTAGTATTATAATATCTATACAAGTTTTATTTTCCTTTCCTGAAGGGTGTATACATTTTATAGCAGATATATATATATATATATATATATAAATATATATATATATATATATATATATATATATATATACGTGCGTGTAGTTGCGCTTGTTAACCAAAATGCAAACAAAGAATGAAAAATCTGAGTCAACAGTAAGAAAACGTCATCTGACATGATATTTAATACGAGATATTTCCTCCATTCGATGTACGCTTGTTGATACAGAATTCGTATTTGTCGGCCATGTTTAATTTTCTCATTTTCAATGCTTTTAAATCTTTTCTTTATTTGTTTATTTTTTTTCTTCTCTTCATGTTTTTATTCTGACTAGTTCTAAAAGATACCTGTTTTTTCCCCCTCAATCTTTTTTTTTTCTTTTTTCTGTTGGGAATACAGAAGAATTAAGATTTTTTTCTTCAAATGTTTTATTTTTGTTTAGATCAACTGTAATTTTTCCTCGTGACATTAATTGGTTACCGAAGATAGCGTACCCTATTTGTTTTCTATCCGTTTCTCTGAATGGAACAGGCTTAAATTACACTATTTACAAAAGGATGATAGAGTGAATGATGAAAATGTAAAAATAAAAACATAATATTCAAAGTTAGGGCGCTACATGAACGGCCATGTTCTCTCATCGATTATCGGATATGAACTTTTGTCTGAATTAATTATATTTATCATAATTATGTATTACCCGAGTGTGTTCAGGATGTGAGCCTTCATGGCCTTCCTGCTCCTTGTTTTGGTGTGGTTTGGTTTGATTTGGTTTGGATTGTTTTACAGCATATCAACCTCAATGTGTTATTTAATGCCAACAATATTTTTATTGCTGGTAAACTGTTTTTATCTATCTATCTATCTATCTATCTATCTATCTATCTATCTAAGTCTATTCACATCTGTCCATCTATCTAAGTCTATTCACATCTATCTATCTATCTATCTATCTATCTATCTATCTATCTATCTATCTAAGTCTATTCACATCCATCTATCTAAGTCTATTCATATCCATCTATCTATCTATCTATCTATCCATCTATCTATCTAAGTCTATTCATATCCATCTATCTATCTATCTATCTATCTATCTATCTATCTATCTATGTCTATTCATATCTATCTATCTATCTATCTATCTATCTATCTATCTATCTATCTATCTATCTATCTATCTATCTATCTCAGTATATATTGGTTTGGTTTGTTTTACAGCATATCAACCTCAATGGATTATTTAATGACGACATTTTTTTATTGCTGGTAATATTTTCTTTCAAAGTAAACTATAGTTGGCAATATTTTTTTCTAAAAATCTATTGCTGGTAATTTATTTTTATTTTTACAAAATATTTTCTGCTATATATTAAAACCTATTTTTACACTTTCATTTTGACCCCAGTTTGGGTGTCAACTATTTGCCCATAGCTGGGATCCTAACAGGTGCTACCACCCTGGGTCAGGGTGGACCTGGGAACACCAGCAATTAAGAGGTGGTTCCACGCTCCTCAAAACCTCCTGATCAGACGCCTTGCTGTTGGATTTAGTTTATCGTCTTATCCAGGACGTTCCTGTTCCTTGTATCTCGAACCAACTTTGGATTCGTCACCAACTCTCCTTGGCCGTTCGTTTACGCAAACTCATTATGAAGATTGTTCAATTTTTCTCGAACCCTTCCAACACCAAATACATCCTAAGTGTATTAAATTTTCAAATCCTTTCTTCTTCATAAATATGGCAATTTCAGTAATAATATTTTACGACATAAAATTATATTTTACTGCCACATAACGTTGAAACACCGGTTTCCATACGATCACTGAAGTTAAGCAACATCGAAACGTGTCGCTACGTAGAGTGGTGACCATTTCGGACTCCCAGGTGAACTAAGTTTAGATGTGCGGGTGGTGTAATGTCTCGGAATATTTCTAATATTTTAGGTTGGATTTCATTTTTAGCTCTTGTCATTTGTCTTAAAACAGGGTTGATTCTGAATGTTGTAGTATTTATGCAATGAAAGTAAACTTTCCAACAGTAAAATAAAATTGAAATAGGCTATATATATATATATATATATATATATATAGAGAGAGAGAGAGAGAGCCAGCCTATTTCCCTGACAATCCGCTTAGGTGAAACCTTGGTAGGTTTGTCCGGCTCACTAGGTTTATCTAGGTCTGCTCTACGGTTGTATTGAGCGCTTTTGTTAGTTAGTTGTTTACTCGTGTCGGTTTTTTTTTTGGGGGGTCTTTAAACCTGTATCAAAGGATTTTTTCGACAGACTTTCATGTTTCTAGTTCTTTCTTTTTTAAAAACTTTGTTTCCTTCGAGATTGATTTGATTATTGGCAAATCAAAAATTTGAAGGTTTTTCGAAACGAGTATATATATATATATATATATATATATATATATATATATATATATATATATATATATATATATATATATATATATATATATATATATATATATATATATATATATATGCATATATTTATATATATATATATATATATATATATATATATATATATATATATATATATATATATATATATATATATATATTTATGTCTATTTTAATTTTAACACTTTCCATTCCACAGATTAGTATAAAATTGCTCAAGAAAAATTCCAAAATTTTCTTCCAAATAATTTCTACTTACCCAAGTACTTTTAACCTTTTCCCAGATCATCTTCAGGTGTTGAGCGTCTGTAGATATGTGTACGTGTACACCGTAAAATTCAAAATATTTACCCGTTATGCAAGACAAGAGAGGCAATTTATGCTATTTTGGAGTATATTTTTGTGCATGATCCTCTTAAGATTCGCAATATTTACCACTTTATGCAATGAATGGAATTTATGTGATTTTTTTTTAGTATACTCTTATGGGTTTAAAAGATTTTCGTTTTATAATGAAAAAGATCTATATAAGGCATTTTGTATCGTAATAGGACTCAATAAAGTAGACAAATTATACTGCCTGCTATCCCAATTACAATTGCAGAAGATTATCTAAACACAACGTAAATATTGTTATAACGCAGCAAGAAACAGTATACTGGTTCAATTATCCCTACCAGTGAGCAAATCAAAGTACTAGACTGGCCAGGAAACACCCCTGATTTAAATTTAATCGAAAATCTGTTGTCAATCTGCAAGGAACGAATTCGTGGAATGGACATACGAAATACTAACAAGTTCACTGGGTTATGTTTCAGTGGAAAAATACGGAAAAAAGTAAATAATAACGGAATTATTCATTCTGTTTCAATTAATTATGTATGTGATCATGGCCCTCCACATCTTTTTGTATAATTAATTTGCACAAGGGTGTATAATCAAGGCAAGATAGAAGAGGAAAGACACAGCATAGCCGACCAAACAAGCTTGTGTAAATGGTTGGCAGAGCAAGAATCAGGAGATATAACAAAAAGACAAACTTAACTAAGGACAGGAAGTTGTGGAGAGACATAATCGCCAATTTCCTGAAGGGACACAGAACATAGAAGAAGAAGATTTTCAAAGGGAATAAAAGTGAAAAGCTGCAGATTAAAAATGCCTGAGAAGCAAGAAGCCGGAAATGAGTTCCATAAGCGATGTGTGAGATAGAAAAACTGTTAGCATAGAACTTACAGATAAATCTAGCCATTTAAACTGCAAACTGATGAAACCTTGCCGCCAATCTAGAACTGCGATAAAGTTAACAAAGTGTAGATAACACAGAGAAACTTTCATCAGATCAAATACCAGGGAATGAACTTTACGGCGATAGGAATGGGACTGAAGCCGAGATGACAGGTCATGACCAATAATGTTGCATATTTTGATTTTATCATGAATCTCTAAATATATAGCAGGGACAGCAGGCCAGATATTGCAGCCATATTGAAAACAAGGACGAATGGTTGACTTACAATTAAGATAGATTGTGGCGAGAATAATTATCTACGAAAGTGATTCTCAACCGCCGAGACACACTACTTAGGCGCGTGATCCTCTTAATTGTGTCGCGAAATATAGGTTCAAACATTGAAGAGATTGCGAAAAAATATCAGGCACAGTTTTCACACGAATTGATCTACACAAATAGTTGAAGCGAAACATTGAAATAAAGTAAGTTCATATTTGTGTGTATATTTTTTAAATCTATGGTTTTATTTCATAAGATTTAAATGTATACACTTTAAAAAATTTGCCGTTATATTTCCATTTGCTTCTAGATGTGCCATTGCTTAAAAAGATTGAGAAACACCAGGTTAGGTTAAATAGAAAGCTTTTCCAAGCAACGAATGTAGCCGCTGAATTGTGTATAGAATTTGGTAACTGATCGTTGTATTTCGACAGTCACATTACAGACAGGAAAGCAACTGGTCATAAGTTAATTGTTGTACTTGTCTGTGGCTGAGAATAAATGTTGATGTCAATTTAAATATACTAATCGGAAATCTTTCCATAAATGTTCGTTCTAATACTTGACTTATGTGAAGAAGAATAATTAGTCACAATTTCTAGTGATCGAGGGCTCAAAATAATACATTCGACGGTAGCCATTTTGGATACATTTTGGATTTCAGTACAAGAGGAATATCGGACATTAACTTTAAAATATTGTTAAATGTGCCGTTTCTTTTTGTCGCTAGGAGTGCCGTTAAAAACGGTTGAGGAACACTGGTCTAAATGTTAATGTCTTCCTTTTTAAGTATTTCTGTTGGTTTAGACAATAGACTTCCATCAGAAAAAAATAAAAGAAAATATTAAATGAAAAGAAAACATTCGACGTACCCATTAATAGATTTGGGATTTCAATACAAAATTAATATTCCACATTAGATAAAAATAATTTATCAGTTTCTATTACAATTTTCTACTTCTTATTTATGTGAATTAGTCTTCTCAACCCTAAATAACAACAACAATAAGAAGCGAGGAAAACACGTTCAACTGATGAAGAAATGGGGGTTTTCTTATCGCACATTCGACAAAACATTGAAGAAATCGTCAAAAAAACAAAAAGAAAAAAATAACTCCAGACACAGGTTTCATATTAAATAAGCTGTACAAATAGTTAAATAGAAACATTGGAATAAAGTAAGTTCATATTTAAGTTTGCATTTCTTTTTAAATTTATGGTTTTTTTTCGTAACATGTAAATGTATAAGCTTTAAAAATTTTGCTAATTGTGCCGTGATAATTTCATTTGCTGCTATGTCTAACGTTGCTTTAAAAGGTTAAGAAAAACAGGTCAATTTAAATGTACGAATCCGAAATCTTTTTATAAATATTCCTTTTAATACTGGACTTATGACAAGAAGAATAATTAGTCACCATTTCTAGTGATCGATGACTCAAAATAAAACATTCCACGATACACATTAATATATTTTGTATTTCAATACAAAATTATTATCCCAAATTAGCAAAAAAGGCTTTATTAGTTTTATTGCAATTTTCTACTTCTTATTTATGAGAATTATGCTAGTCAACCCTAAATAACACCAAAAAAGGCGCGAGAAAATCTATGCTCAACTGAAGAAGAAACGCGAGTTTGTTATCGCACAATCGACAACATTGAAAAATCGCAACAAAAAAGGCTCCAGGCAGAGGTTTCACATAAAATAATCTGCACAAATAGTTGAATAGAAACATTGAAATAAACTAAGTTCATACTTGTGAGTATATTTTTTTAAATCTCTGGTTTTATTTCATAAAACTTAAATGTATACCCTTTAAAAGTTTTGCTAATTGTGCCCTTATATTTCTATTTGATTCTAGGTGGGCCGTTGCTTAAAAACTTTGAGAGACTCTGTTCTAGCACGACAAAGAGAAGCACCATTTCTAGCAGCCGTCCTAGCAGTTTTTTTCAATATAATCTTTCCACTTTATGTTATCGAAAAACTGACAAAGATTTGTTGAAATAAGCGTTAAACGAAAAGGACAAAGAGTAAATAAGAGCAAAAGAGAAATATTCTTTATAAAACAAAATATCGCTTAAAACAAAGCGGGAATTCTAGAATAAAATGAAGAAATAGAGGAATCCTATAGAAAAAAATGCATACATCATAAATTAATGAAGTGGCAGAAGTTCGAAATAAGATAAGTGGAAAGAAAGAGTATTATAGCGGAAGTGAAGCACGGATTAAGAAAGTCTATATTAAGGAGAGAATGATGAACACGAAGGCAACATCATAGACGTTGGAATACAAGAAGCTCTCAGAAAAATTATGGAAATGGAATTACCAAAAAATACTAACCTCTGGCTAAAGGTTTTTCTGTCTCCTCAAAAACCATTAGCAGATCTGCTATCTAATGCTCTCAATTACAATGAGCGAAACACAGAATGACTTACTGAAGGCATTACTTATCTAATCTCGAAGACTGATGAGATGGCTAGCCTCTCCCAACATCAACCAAATTACTGCCGACTCACATGTTTACCCACCATATGTCAGACACAACAGTTTTAACTAAAATAATATATATTTTTAAACAAACAAAAGAAAAAAATAGGTTCCATCGCTAAAGATATTGGAAAAATGGTTGCTTCCTTTTCCAGTAATTACCTGAAAATTCCTGATATTTTCCGTAGGTTCAGTTGCAAATTCCCTGAAGATTACACTGATCGACAACCGCCTGATAAAAGCCTGAGGGTACAACGGTCGAAACGTTGTGATAAGAACAACAAAGATAATAACAATAGTCCATGTATAAATAATGTAAAGAAACTCTGTGTTCATATCTATCCATCTATCGCTGAAGATACTGGAATATGGTCGGCTTCCTGTAGCACCCCAGTAAGTATCTGGCACCTCCTGCTCTGCTCTATTTTTACAAGAGCTAGACCAGGTAGAAAATGGAGTACTGCTACCATATATGGGCGGGGTATTCCTAATCTTCACATTCTCGTCTTGATAAACTGTGCCTCCTACTCTGTAACCCACTATTTCGAGTGGCCCTTGCATCTTATACAAGTTTAACATTATTGCAAAAAGTATCATTTAGGAGTAAAAAGAATTCAAAAGCGTCCAAGCGACATTGGTGAATTATTTTCCACCCTACAACACGTTTCCCCCAAACTAAACGTTGCAAGCCTCTCTCTACACTTTCCTTATTTCCATGATACGAAAATAAAAGTTACCAGCGATGAACTCTCCACATTGGAGGGGAAGAGCTGCTGTTGGTTGCTCTGGATATTTGACTGAATCTTCTTGTTTTATTCCACCTGGTTAAAATCAGATTGTGCTTACGCTTTAAAAAGGAACCTGTTAATAAACAAAGCGGATACTATTTTTAAGCATTCCTCTGTTCTGCTTTGTCGCGAAGAGCATCTTTTTCGATGCTTTATCTACAATTAGTATCTGGTCTTTCTAATAGATTGGTGCAATAATAATGATGTAAGAATGTCGTTTTTTGACGTTAAAAAATACATCAAAAAACGACATTATTACGTCATTATTTTTGCACCAACCTACTATAAGTCTATTTTTTGAAGATAGATCTAGACCTGGCTCCGTCGAAAATTAACAGAATTTTCACCAGTATTGAGACCAATAATTCTCAACGGCGTGGCGCATACCCCAACGATGGGGCATGGTAATATTTTGATGGAGCATGCGTAGGATATCCCACCAAAGCAGTTTCTTCCCACATATAGCTACTTTATAGAACAGACTTTCCATCTTCAGTACATTGTTAACTTGCTCAAATCTCGGGTTAACCTTTATCTTCGCCACATATCCTCATAAACTGTGCCTCCTACTCTGTAACCCACTCTTTTGAATTGCCCTTGCGTATTCTACAAGTTTAACATTATTTTAAAAAAAGTATTATTTAAGAGTAAAAAGAATAAATTCCCAAATTTTCACTTTCTAGTCTTGATAGAGTTCAAATGCGTCCAAGCGGCATTGTGAATGGTGAATTATATTCCACCCTACAACACGTTTCCCACAAACCAAACGTTGCAAGCCTCTCTATACGCTAGCGCTATTTCGATGATGCGAAAATAAAAGTTACCAGCGATGAACTCTCCCCACAGGAGTGGAAGAGCAACTGTTGATTGCTAGAGAGATTTGACTGAATCTTCTTGTTTTCTCCCACTTGGTTAAAATCTGATTGTGCTTGCTGTTTAAAAGGGAACCTGTTAATAGACAAAGTGGCTGCTATTAAGCATCCATCAGTTTTGCTTCGCCGTGAAGAGCATGATTTTTTGCAACTCTACTATTGTTACCTGGATATTCTAGGCGTCTCTCCTTTTTTGGGGGAATATAGAGCTAGACACATCTACGTCGAAAATTAGCAGAATTTTCGACAATATATAAGCGAAAAGGAATTTGTAGCGAGCTATACCCGTCTAAGCACTAGATCAGTCATAGCATAAAAGATGCCGTGAAAAGTTTAAGGATACAACATGTCTAAGTTTTCTATGTCAGGAATCAGCAAATGAAAATACTAATTATCTAGGATCACAAGCTTTTCGCACTATTTCAAGTCAGCAAATATGGATAAACGTGCCCGCTATAAGACGGAATGTCAAAAGGACTATTTTTCCAGTGACACCGCTTTTTCAACTATTTTCACTCTTTCGGCAATGTTTATTGTTTTAAAAAAGCAATGATGAGATGATTAACATTGGAATAAAGCCTAAACAAAAGATAAAAATGTATTTATATATTTTTTGTGTTCTTGAGAATTAACAATGAGGATAATAAATACTTTTATTTATTAGAATGTTTATCTACACTATTATATTATTATTGGAATGGTTCTCAAAATATCGGTTAATTGCTTATTAATTCACACCATATAAAACTGTTGAGAATTTACAACAAAAATATTAAAACACTATTTACTTTTTATATAGTTTAATTACAAGAATAATTTTATATCTACAAAATCCTAAAAACTAATACAATTAAAACTAAAGAAATATAATATTTATTATTTAACTAGCTAAAAAGAAATAAATAAGGAAACAGGTTTTATTCATAAATTTATAATTTTTTTATAAATTATTAAAATATGTAAACCAACAATAAGGAAGTCCTTATTATTTACTATTTTATAAAGTTTGAACCAATTGGAAATTAGCTGATATTTTACTTTAGCATCCCACTATCACCTTTTTTATCAACATCAATTTTCGTCCAAAAAGTGGATCACAAAACTTATTTAGCTTAGTAAATATTTTCAGAAAACTTCAACTTCTGATTGGTCACTTGATATTTAAATCATGCCCAAATATCAACATCAATTTTCGGATCACAGAGCTTATTCAGCGTAGTAAATATTTTCAGAAAATCTCAACTTCTAATTGGTCGCTTAATATTTAATAACATTGACCTAGTTCTTGACCTGAACAAAAAGATAATTCCACCAAAATCTATCAAGCTTCTGTGAGACTATCACGTGACCAATGTTAGCAATATAATATGAAACGTCTTTCATCTTCAACAGTGCGCCGATCGGAATCCTTTGAACTCGTCACACAGTTCCAGGCTTTACATTAAAGTTCCTTAACATGATTCCAGCCTGAAAGAACACTCACTCACACAGCAATATTTTATGACGAACAATCAACTCAAGTTTTCCAAATTCAACTTAATACACGAATCTTTTTCATACACTTTCAAGCTCAACTTTAATTATTGGAATTAACATAAACACAGCTTGTTAAGAGCCACTTACCCCAACTAGAATATTCTCTTCGAACAAGTGAAAACAAATCAAAGAGCGACAATTCCGTAACCTTAAAGTAAGTCGTAAACAATATTTCTCTATTTCAAATACAAACTTGAACTGTTTATTTTTTCTTAAATGACAATAATACCAAACCATACTTTCTCATTATTGTACAGACCATTCAACAAATTATAATCTATCAAACCAGAACTTTGATAACTTTTCATCTAAACATAAAAGGATGTTTGAACTTTTTAAAACTACCTTTTTACTCCAGTTGTTTGTACCTCTTTGTTATATAAATATTTTATTCATTGTTGTGCAAAAAATGTTGATTCTCATGTTGTCCTTATTCTGTTTGTTGAATACTAAAATTTAATGTGAGAGAAAATTGTTAATTTCATCACGCAGCCTAATTTACACAACAATTTTTGATCAATATAATTTAATCCATTAACACAACCGCCACATTACCATCAATTCCAATAAACAATATTATAAATAAATAGTGAAAATAAATAGTATAATAAATAAATAGTATTTAGTATAGTTGGTATCAATTCTCATGAACAGAGTTTGACTTCCAAAACAGCAGATACGATGACGGGAAACAAATTCGCCATCTTTCCCAAGGAGGTTTATCAATTCATATATATTGTGGAAAATAAAATTTACCATAGATGAACCCTTCTCATAGGAGTTGAAGCGCTTCTGTTGGTTGCTCGGGAGATTTGAATCACCCTGTCTTCATCCACCTGGTTAAAATGTGATTTTGCTTTGGGCTGAAAAGTGACCTTGTTAATAGACAAAGCAGTTGTTACTATCATGCATTCAGCTGTTCTTAGTCTCTCAAGCAAATGCTTCCACGTTCAGTACATTATTATATTTGTTGTCAATTCTCAAGAACAAACTCTGAATTCAAAAACAGCAGAAAAGATGACGGAAAACTACTTCGCTAACTTTTCCCTAGAAGGTGTGTCAATTCATATATATTGTAGAAAATAAAGGTTACCATAGATGAACCCTCATCATAAGAGTGGAAGCGCTGCTGTTGGTTGCTCGGGAGATTTCAATCATTCTGTTTTCTCCCACCTGGTTAAAATGGACTTAAAAGGGACCGTGCTGACAGACAAAATGGCTGCAATTGTTAATCATTCATCTTCTTTGCTTCGTCGTGGAGAGCATCCATTTTTTTTTGCAACTCTACTATTGTTATCTGTGCATTTTAGGAGTCTTTCCTATTTTTGGAAGATAGATCTAGACCTGTCTCCGTCGGGAATTAGCAGAATTTTGGACAATATATAAAAGAAAAGGAATTTCTAACGGGCAATACCCGCCTAAGCTTCAGAACAGTGAGAGCATAAAAGATGCAG
Organism: Acanthosepion pharaonis; assembly: GCA_903632075.3. Lineage (NCBI taxonomy): Eukaryota > Metazoa > Mollusca > Cephalopoda > Sepiida > Sepiidae > Acanthosepion > Acanthosepion pharaonis. Next base: position 3,111,043 of record CAHIKZ030005106.1, read on the forward strand.
CGAAAATTTATGAATACAACATTGATTAACTGAGAAAGATTTTAACGTGTCTAAGTTTACTTTGTCTCTTAAGACCAAAAAGAATAAAAAAGTTTCATATTGCAACAAAAATCAGGAAAGATGGATAGATTCTTCTTTTTATATATACCAATATTTTAGTGTTCTTAGTAAGTATTGTCCGTTGACTCTCCCTCTCACTACGAGTTCTGCCAGCAAACGTTTTTGGTAGGTTAGCTCCCCGTGGCGTCTCTCATAATTGAACCATAAAATCATGTGAATTATCGAAAATTACTTGGTGTCTAATTAAGTTTCTGAAGCTAAGTACTCCACTCCTTCAAAAGTAAAAGAAAAAAAAGATTCATTTTTAAATATTTACTAAGATTTTTTACTATCGAACATATAATAATATATATATATATATATATATATATATATATATATATATATATATATATATATATATATAAAGAATGAGTGACCTATGACAGAGTAATAATAAGAGCAAAAAAGCAATGATAGTGGTAATTTACTCTGGATCTCCACCGTATATAGTCACCGCATTATACAAGCAACAGACTTGACAGCCAACATGAGGTCAGGTTGAGACTCAAGGTCGGTTTAATGTGGTAAACCTGATTGCACACACCGGGCTAGGAACAAAAATATCGCGCAGACCCCACAAACGACGGTTTCGCAGGCCTCGGTGCGATCACCGATCCCTCACTCTGGAGCAACCATAGAGCGCGGCCTGAGGTAGCTGTTCCCCAAGGCTGGGCACCTTTTAGTATAATTTTTCTCAGTTGCAGCTCTGTCTTTTGACAGAGCTGCCCCTGAGTGCACTTTGCCCAAAGACAGAGACGCAAGTGAGAGATGATAAATAGATGTGTATAGATACTCGAGAGAGGAATTTACGCACTAAAAAGATTTTCTAAGCATAGCTTAGATGTGGCACAAGGCTGAAATTATGGCGCACCCAATGAGGATCGAACTCACTATCCAGTCGTAACTGTTTTAGCGAGACAAGCTTGCTGACCATCACACCCTATATTTATGAGATAAAGTGCTCAATATCAGAGACAGAGCGTATATAAACATGAAAGTGAACATTGAAGTCAACACTCAGAGGCGACAGGCTGTTTCATGCTAGACGTAATCATCAGCAATATGTTTTGAACAATGAAAATAAAAAAATTCAGAAACAATGGATTGGATATTAATATATTTTTCGGGGGGTGGGTATTCTTTCAATGAGGTCCCTCGACTATTTTTGGCCAGTATGGCCATGACCAGAAGAAAACATTCCTGCTTGTGAGTATCAGTAATGTGACGTCGTCCCCTGGTCGCAGCGCCAACTGTGACGTTCTATCCTGATCTACCACGGCACCAGTTGTGACGTCCCCAAACAGCACCAATTGTGACGTCCTCGCCATGGCGCCAGCTGTTCGCTCCTCGCTGCTCCATTCGGGTGTCGCTGCTCCAAACGTGACGTCCGCCTGTCGCGTCAGTCGTGTTGTCTCGTCCTGTGACGACCAACTGGCTTGGTATCGGTCGCGGCACCCGAATGTGACGTTCTAACCTTTTGGTGATTCGGGTGGGAATCTGGTTAGATTTGATATCAGCCTCGTCGTTCCCAATTCGCTTCCAACGCCTGGTTACCAAGGTAACTGCATTGATCTCCAGTCTGCCTACCCACGTTGTGAATTGATCTTAGACAGACGAGATCAATCAGTAGTCGGGGCCGTAATGCAAACTGAGTTTCACGGGGGTGATACCACACAAATATGCATAAAAGAAAAGAAAATGAAAACTCAAAAATTTCAAAGTATCAAAGAAAAAGGTAACAAACTTTATGTCTAGTTGTTCGATACATAGGACTGCATCTATCTCCCGACCCGTTCTGTGGATTGTGACACGTCGTTTTCCGTTAGGCAAGTTTTAACGCTTCAAGTTGTTTGCTCTCTAAGAAATTGGTGTTTCGGGTGTGCCTTTGGACGAAAGTGGAAAAAAACTTATTTCGGTGGTCTGGATCTAAGTCGCGCTTCAAAATAATTGTTCTTGGGTTGAAGAGGAGTCCGGAATTTGCGTGAATCTTGGTCAGCTGAACTCACTGGAACTGCTGGAACTCAACTCTGGAAACTCAACTCTCCGCTGGAGCCCGAACTGATTTCTGCTCGTAGGGGCTTCGCTTTTATGGACGCCGACCAAAACCGGAGTGGGTCTGTCCGCGTCGGGGGTTCCTCGATAATTCTAAATACATATCAACCTCTTTTATTTCTGGTTAGGGATTTTCCACTCTTTTCCATTTTTGGGAACCTTTCCTCACTCACACCTTCTCACCATACTTCAGAGGACGTGAACTGCCCTCCTCACTTCTTCGTAGCAGCTTCTCATACCTATACTCTGGATGAGGCGTCGACAGCCTCCTTCGTGCGTCACGTGATCACCACTTGACCAATGATTACTTAGTCGGCGTGGACGAATCCGCGGCTTTGTTTCAGGAAGAAAAAAAAATATCTTGCTTAACTAAAAAAAATTATCTCTTCTCTTTCCCTTTTCTTCCTCTTATTCGCCGTTATCATTTCCCTAGCCGCAAACGGGACAATATAATTCTTGTTCTACACGTGGTTTTCGTCAGGTATTTTTATCGCCAATTATCAGAATGGGTGGTCTTCTTAACACGGCCTCAAAAAAGAAACATCTCCAAAGTTTCAGTCAGTCTGTCCAAAGTTTCAGTCAGCAAGAAGAAAAAACACTTCTGGGTCCCCATTCATTTTCTTTCGGTACATATTTCTGATAGCATAATTTTATTATCGTAGGCCAAAGATGTTCTGCGGCAAGAAAATCGGTCAGTGTAATTACTTCGTGTGTGTGTCGCGATTAATTTTTCCATATCTACCCAAAGCCCTGTAGTTACACCTGTGTTTTGTCAATTATCAAAATTAACGTTTTCAATTGGACTTTTCTTTGGCGAACATTTCTTGATAACATAATTTTATTATCGCAAGCATAAAGATGTTCTGCGGCAAGAAAATCGGTCAGTGTGGTTACTTCGTGTGTGTCGCGATTAATTTTTCCATATCTACCCAAAGTACCTGTTTTTCGTCACTTATCGAAATAACATTTTCATTTGATTTTTTTCTTTGGCCAGTCGACCAGCCGTTTGTTTGCGTACCCCTCTAGATAACACAGCTGTTATCAAAACACATCTGATTCTTTCTTTCCCTTTCTTTTTACTCAGAATTTCCCTGTCATTGTAATGACACCTTTTCGCCATTTGTTACTTATCAATATATTCATTGTCTCTTAGCCGTGTGTGTGTTTGCTTATCACCCACGATTCGTCTCACCTTTCTTTCTGCCTTCTTTTCTTTCTTTTCCTTTTCTGCCTCGTAAATGGTGCCACAGTAAGCTACAGGAATTTTTGATGAAAATGAACTTTATCTGTAGTTTTCCTTTGTTATGTTATCGTTAATTTTGGTCAGTTTTTGCATTGGCTAAACGGCCTCTTTTAAGTTGTTTTAAGATAAAGGCTGTGTAGATTCATATTCATGTATATATATATATATATATATATATATATATATATATATATATATATTGAGATATGTTTCGTTGAATAATTTAGACAAGTTTTGTTTACTCATCAAGTGGATCCTTTCATATTCACGGACAAGATTTTTCGCGCCAGTATTAATGGAAGAAAGAAAATCACCCTGTGGATAAATATTATTTTATTCCGAGTACTTTCGACATAACACAATGTCATCATCAGGGTGTTGTTTATTTCGACACAAATATTGTAGTGATCAACATTTTCAAAGTCAAAATTGCGGTGTTTATCTGAAAGTTATTTTTTTATATGTGAGTACTGCGATGGCTTGAGTAACGCTTCAGGGGAAGTAACTGAGTATGGTGTTTTAAGAAATATGCATTAAAACTGTTAGTTCAAACCACGATATTTTAAGTTATGCAATATAAACATTTTAAAACATTTGCGCAGTATTCATCATTAATTTTATTAAAGTTTGGTTTCATATTATTAATATATATAGATTCCAGATTTTTTTATTTTATTAAGGGATATATATATATATATATATATATATATATATATATATATATATATATATATATATATTGAGACATTTTATGTTTATACATTCTTTTTCTAGATGCAAATATTTAAGTAAATGCTCTGTTTATAATAAAAAGTATTAAACAACATTTACCGGACTGAATGTCCGAGTAATTTTCAGGCAAGTAAATGTTGTTTAATATCGTTTATTATGAAAAGAGCATTTACTTAAATGTTTGTAACTATAAAAAGAATATATAAACATAAAATGTCTTAAAATAATTGTCGAACTTTGTCCATTTCATAATATATATATATATATATATATATATATATATATATATATATATACACTTATATATATACTTATATATATATATATATATATATATATATATATATATATATATATATATATATATGTCCATCTACCAAACCTTTTGCAGACGTCTTTTTCAGCTATATTTGTGTTTGTTTAACAACCACAGAACCCACATGTGATTTATCATGCAACTATATAGTGGGCCTTAGTTATACTAATATATATATATCTATCTATCTATCTATATATATATATATATATATATATATATATATATATATATATATATATATATATATATATTTCAGTACATATATATATATATATATATATATATATATATATATATATATATATATATATATGCCAGCCTACCAATCTCTGTTGCAGATGCTTTTTATTATGTATATATATTTATGTATATATTATTGTAGGTACCTCCACGAGATCGCTAAAAAAAAGAGCATAGCATGATGAAAAGACGCCAAACTTGACGAAAACTAAATTTTAAGTTTGGCGACTTTTTCATCATGCTATGCACTTTTTTTAGCGATCTCATTGAGGTACCTATATTAATGTATATTTGTTCAGCAACCGTTCTTTTAAACATGTTTCGTTGAATATGACAGAAACTGAGAATTTAATTAATTTTTTAATGAATTTATTTCAGTATTTACCGTTTGGTGGGATTAATGGTTCCATAACTCTTCGTATTTGTCCATTCAACCAAATGCTTTCTGCCACTTCTTTTCAAGGAGGTTTGTTCATGATTGACTCTTTAAGATGTATTTTTGTATTGGTTTGAATACTAGTAATAGCGTTTATTACGACTTCGTGGCTAGGATTCGAGTTTATATAGACACGTCTGGTGAAGTTCTTTTTTCTTTATTTATTTCAACTTTAAAATTTCTGATTCAATTGCTTTGAGTTATCGATAAATTTGCCAAAATTCATATTAACATTTATTTTATATTATTTTATCACAAATTCATCTGTTCTTTTTTTTTATAATATAATATAATATAAAATTAAATAAAAATTAATATTCAATTTGTCAAATTTACCGATAACACAAAGCAACAGATTCGCAAATTTGAAAAAAATGATAAAAAAATTGGTCCAAAGCACTTGTACTTATACGTTTGAGAGAATTATTGCTTCCGAAACAAAACTTTTACACACACACACACACACACACACACGCACGCACGCACACACACACACACACACACATATATATATATATATATATATATATATATATATATATATATATATATATATATATTGATGTTTATGACCCTGGGTTTCACGCTTTTGCAAAAGCGTGAAACCCATGGTCACAAACTCACATCTATCCAAACAAATATGTTAGCTCTATCTCTGATATTGAGCGCTTTCTAATAAGTACCGCGCATATAATATATAAATAATAATATATATATATTACACACACACACATATATATATATATATATATATATATATATATATATATATATATATATATATATATATACACACTTTTCACAAACAACACACACATATATATATATATATATATATATATATATATATAGAGAGAGAGAGAGAAAGAGTGAGATTTTCCGAGCGTGGATTAGATGTGGCACAAGACTGAAAGCAGGGGCACCCAGTGAGGATCGAACTCTCTACTCAAGTTGTAATTGTTCTAAATCTCAAGATGCCCTATATATATATATATATATATATATATATATATATATATATATATATATATATATATTTATTACGTTGAAATAAATATGGCGAAAAGATGAGGAAAATTGCTCGAATAATGTGAGTAGTTTACATAATACCTCATCTCGGAAATATCGACAAAAACTGAATTAAATTATTTTTAAAATTCAATCTTTCTTAAAATTATTGTTATTTTTTAATTACTTATTACACACTCAACGAAGTCGTATTGAGGCCGTGACTGAAACATAAAGAGATTTTATTGAATAAATTTAGTTTAGTACTTCAAAATATTTCGTACAATTTTGGTAAATATATCTGTTAAAATTATATGTCATTTTTATTTTCATTTTTGCGTAATGCAGACGGCAAATTATCCATCGCACACACTATATATATATATATGTATGTATGTGTGTATGTAATGTTGATTTCTATGTCCGCATTGATTATACTATCGAGAATGTGAGAGAAATAGAGAAAGAAACAATGAGAGAGGTATATGTTAAGAAACTGGAAGGAGGAATATTCGGCATTAAAATCAGGAAAATATAAGTTTACTGCAGCAAGAATATAGAAGAGAGAATAAATGAATTGCTTCAATGTTATGACGTCATTCCCCGTGGCAACCGTTCGACGAAACAACGTTTATCTTTAATTTTTTCTTCGCTTTAATACGGCATTTTAAAAGAGAAAGGTTTCCATTTTCATAATCCCTTTAAAATTATCCCCTTGAAATGACTGCTTCCGGCTTTGTAAACGTTATCAAAACTTTCTTATTTAATCCCGTTCCTTGTTGAACACAATATTAAATGATCAGAAGCACATATGGATTTCCACGGGTATTGTTGTCTTAAATAAATGTCTTTGGAATGCAATGTCACATTTTTGCAGAAAAAAATTAGACACCGTCGAAATATCGCAATTTGAAGACGTCTCCGTCAAAAACAAGATGACCGTTATCAATTTCGTTCTGCAGTTCCTGAAACTGTATCTTATACCTCTTGGAATAATCATGTAAATCTTAATTAAATATAATGATTTTCCAAGTAGCTTAGATGTGGCACAAGCCCGAAAATATGCGGCACCCAGTGAGGATAGCTCTCACTACTCACTCATAATTATTCCATGGAGAAAAGCTTGCTAACCATTACATCGCTTCGAGGTGCCCAAAATGATTTTCTAAGCATAGCTCACATGTGGCACACGGCCAAAAGTATAGAGCACAAAGTCGGGATCGATCTCACTATTCAGTCGTAAAAAAGTGAAGCTTTCTAACAATTACGCCACGTCGAGTTGCCCAAGATCTGAATTGAATATGCACCTTAACATTAAAGCCTCTCTATCATGAGCAACTTGTATTAGCTTCCAGTCTGTCTGATTTTCTTTAACGTCTGTCTATAGTTTTGAGATCAGGTATCGTCAGTTGAAATAATAGCCAGAGAACCTTAGGGGAAAATACGTAAACATAAGGAATCAACGTATATGCTAGGCTACAAAAATCTACTAAGCAGACCAAGCATAAAAATACAATATGAGAAAGAGTAATGCAGAGAACCGGTGAAATTTAGATAATCACATAATGTCCTCTTCCATTATATATAAAATCTTGATATGTGTGTGTGTGTGTTTGAGTATGTGCGTCTGTAGATATGCATGCATATATATATATATATATATATATATATATATATATATATATATATAATTATTTATGTAAAAATTATAACATGAATATATTATAAAATCACTACAAAAATAGCCATTTTGTTTCAACACCTCCAGTGTCTAATCAAGATGCTGTTACCCAATTTGAACAATTTTGCTGTTACACGATTGGGACAATTTTGCTGTTACACGATTGGGACAATTTTGCTGTTACACGATTTGGACAATTTTGCTGTTACACGATTTGGACAATTTTGCTGTTACACCTGGTAAATAAACGGAAGTGAGGTGGATTTCGTTTTTCTGTTATCTTCGTGCACCAGTCGAGGGGGTATTTTTGAAACTGTTAAGACGGCAGAATATTTAAGAGAACTTGGCTTCAAGAGATCAAATCATTTTTTTTTCTTTTAAGAAGACAATCCTGCAACAAAGCCTTTAGGCTAACGGTACAAATGTTCAAAGCGGTTTCTATAACAAGACTTCCAACAGCAGCAACAACTGAAATGGGTAGCACATGTAACGACAATATTAAATAAGGTTATAATCAAGATATTAAATTTCCACACTGCCAAAAGCAAGAAAGGCTCTCATAAAATACTGGAAATTGTGGTAACAGTTACAGAATTTCTGTTGCCTATTTTCCTGAAAAAATATTTCAAGAAAAAGAATTTTATAAATTTCAAACGAAAGTAAAACTAGCTTTTTAATCAATTTCAGTTTCCTGTATAGCAAAAATTATCTCATAATTCTTCTCTTGCAATATGTCGCCTCTGTTCGTATCATAGAAGATCATGGCTCTCCACAACTTCCTATCTCATTTTTCTCCATTTGCTAAGTCCCTATCCTCCTGTTTCGTCATTCATTCACACAAGATCGTTACATAAGTGCCTTGTTGCCTTCCCCATCACTCTTGCCTTCAGTACACCTTGGGAGTGTCTAGTTTTCCAAGCCCTCTTTCCCTATTATTAATCTATGGAATTTCAGTTGTATTTTTTTCTGATTCTGTTTCTTCTGAGGTCATTTTCTATAAAATGTCCTTGTTGCTTATGCAATCCCTCCATGGAATTCTCAACATCCTTCTGTAGAAACACATGACCGCTACTTATATTTTTTCTCATCCTTGGTGAGATTATCTAACATTCAGTGATATATAACAGGATGGATCATCACATAACAATCTAGCATACTTTTTTCTTAATTTATCCTATTTATCTACTCTTACTGAAAGAAGAGTATGGGCCAGGATGGCCAGTGATTGGTTAGAATAAGTCGTTTTGGCAGTGACCGAGTGCCTTTGTCTAAGTTGTGAATATAAGTCCAAAACGGCTCGACGGCGGCCGCAGGTATTTTGAAACATTGATATGTTTTACACTCCAAGTCTCGATAGATACGTTATGGTAGTACGTTGCGTGAGGCTACTCAAAGGAGAGGGCACGAGTTCTTCGAAAGCTCCCGCTGCTTCCTGGAATCGATACTACCACGCGAATAATTTAACGAATAATAATTCTAAAGAGTTTCCTGTATAGCAACAACTATCTCACAATTCTTCTCCTACAATGTGTCGCCTCTGTTTGTACCATAGGAGATCATGGCTCTCCACAACTTCGTATCTCACGAATAATTTAACGAATAATAAAAAGCAGCTGTCTTTCGTAGATAGAATCTATGAAGTGAAGTTGGAGTCTGAGCAGCTGAAGCGAGTGACGACACGGAACGCAACGCTATAATCCGGTGTAATCAGTAAAAGAAGGTTCTATTAAGATGTATTCGAAGTTGTTCCACTCTGCTTCACTGAACTTCCTTTAACCGCTGTTGTGGATTCCGAGGATGGAATCCTGCGCAAATAAATAAACAACCCCAGTAATTGAAATAGAAATATATATATATGTATTAAACGTAAGAATAAAAACTTGAAATGAAGATTAGTAATTCAGGAATGAGGGTTAGTAGAAAAGTATATGTACAAGTCTCTGTATGTGAAGCCGTAATTATCTCTCTTTCTGGACTCTCGTATAACTTTAAGTGAACACCCTGTCTCGCCCTTATTGTCACGCTATCTCTCCGTAGTACAAGTATACTTTGGACGAGTCCATCTTGTGTACAAGGGGCGATCCCCACAATAACCCCCAATGTCTATGTATCTCCAAAGAACTTAAAATCTTTCCTTCAAACTTCACTGCCTTCATTGTTCAACTTGAAGATATTCAAACGAATTCTCGTTTGTTAGCGCATATATCAATCCTATTGGTTGATTTACGGCTTATCAAACTTTTGAAGGTTATTTAAAGATATAAAATTATTTTCAGATTGTAAGATTATCTTTTTGAAGATAATAATGATTTAGTGATACAAGTCTTACTAATTAACCCATAACTGGAGGGAGAATATATGGATTCATTCAATTTCCCAACGAATCCATCTTGTATTGGAACTTGGCTCTCAGATTAACAATTACGAGCCATTATCAATTACCTCATTCGCACATTCCGGCTTGCAAAAGGTTTCTCGTCTAAGTAAACAATGTCCATCATAGCCGCATCGACGAATGCGGTGATAATATATGGAGGTTTCAATAGGGGTTAAAAGCAATTCCGCTCGAAGAATATAGTAAGAGTTTTCTACTAAACCTAAAGTCCATTCTTATACCTGAAGAAGGCCCGAGCGTTACAAAGTTGTAATATATAGACAGATAACTTATAATATATATATATATATATATATATATATATATATATATATATATATATATATATATATATATATATTATATAAATATATATATATATAGTGATAAAAATAAGGTATATAACTTATATATATAGTAATATATATACGTATATAACTTTTATATATACTAATAATATATTTATATAAAATATATATATATAGGTATATAACATATATATAACACAACAATATATATATATATATATATATATATATATATATATAGGTATATAACTTATAATATATATATATATATATATATCTTATATATATAGTAATATATATATATAGGTATATAATATATATATATATAACATATTAATTAATATATATATAGTTATATAACATATATGTATAGTAATAATATATATATATATAGTAATATATACATATATAAGTATTAAACTTATATATATAACATATATATAGTAATTTATATAGTTATCTAACATATATGTAGTAATATATATATATATATATATATATATATATATATATATATATATATACATATATATATATATAGTAATATACATATAGATATGTAACTTATATATATAGTAATATATAACTTAAAGTATATAACTTACAGTAATATATAACTTGGAAAAGTCAATCAATAAAATTAATTGACGCAAAACGTCTGTCGTCTTAATAGCCTTAAAGGAGTAATATTATTGCATTTACAATAAGCTAAGTCGCTTCCAACAATGTTTTATTGTCAAGAACACTCTAAAAGCGTACCGTTACTTTTGAGTAATCTTAAACATAATGTACCAGAGTCTTTAATGAAATTCCGAATTAGTTAAGCATCTCACGTCTCACGACCTTCTTTCAGATAAACAATATGGCGCTTTTCTAGGTCGATCTGACGAGGCACCAGGTCTTAGGTTAATGTTATGGTTTGTAGCAATTTGCGATATAAGTTGGCTTTGAAAGTAAAGGAAAATTGTCGTTCAAATATAATAGAAATGAAATGAATTTAGCAAGAAATGAAACGATAATTCGGCTTGTTTGTGTGTATGGCAGGCCTTTCTATAAACACAGCGCCCGAGTAAATGACCTTCAGGCTGCCATCAGCACCACGTTAATAACACCTTTTGTCACATCTTGACACTGTTGGAAGGCGCGTAAATAAGGTTGGCTGAAATATCTGTACTTCGTCTCCCTGACCTGTTTCTTTCTTCTCGCAGTTTATGGAAAAGCTGTAAGAGAAATCTACATCCTGGGAGTCCAACCCTGTGGCAGTACTTCCCACATTTCTATTAAAGAGGGAGGGATGGTGAAACCGACGACGGCGTGACAATCGTCACTGTACTGGGTCATTCTTGATACCCCCCGACCCCCGCTAATTTAAAAGATTATTGTATCTCAACCTACCAATATGAGCAGGTGTGTAAAACATCAGTGTGTAGTATCTGTTCTTTACCTCTTCTGTGGTCTTTCTTTCTCTTCATGGAAAATATTTAAGGGCTACTTGATCTCAAAGATTCTAATCACATGGCAGTACTTCCTCAATGGATTAAAAGAATTAGGGTTGGCGGAATATTGGCGGCAGCGTAACAGTGTTTCCGGTAAAAGTGTCATTTTTGTCATGGTTCCACATGTACGCATTCTAATCGACAATTAATTCGTCTCAATAACCTCTAGAATAAAAAGTTGTTATTTTCCACTAGCTTTCGCCATTCTTGGGGCAGATAAATATTTTAGCAGAATTTTGAATTACGTCTTTTCCTTTGATTACTGCTTGGATGCGATGGAACATCCTGAGAATCAAGTTGTTGCAATAATCAGGTGACATTTCTTTTGTCTAAAATTCTTTAATAGCCTCTCTCATTGCTTCGGTAATTGAATTACCCATAAATTCTCCCGTCTTATGTATGACAATGAACTACATCCGACAGCAAGGCTTTTGATTGGAGGTTTAAAGAGACATGAAACCACATCTTAATTACTGTTGTTCGCAGGTCCACCCTGACCCAGGGTGGTAGCACTTGTTAGGGTCCCAGTTATGGGAAAATTGTGATACTATTTGTCGTTGCCGCAGTGAAACAGGAGAATGTTTTGTTAAAACATAAGAAAGTGTTATGTGCTGAGAGATATTGAAACGAGAAAGGTTAATACCAAAAACCCGTCAGAAAATCTGAGGATTTAATTCACGCATAAACGAATTCAATTATATGTCAAGCAGTTTGAACAAAGGTAAAGTAGCCCAGATTTAAGGCCAATATTGCTTGGCCCACAGCTGCAAATGCGGGCTGGAAATCGAAAAAGTATATTTTGTAAACAACTGAATTTGGAACTGAGTTTTTCTGGACGTAAAATGGTCGAGGTAGAAGGCGCAGATAAAACATCACGGAAGATGGAGGAACTACCCACACTCACTGAAGAGGTCGGTGAAAGAGGATAATAAAATATCTGTTCTTCACCTCGCTAGCCTGTTTCTCTCTTCCCGCAGTTCATGGAAAAGCTGCGAGAGAAATTTACACCCTGGGAGTCCAATCCTGCGGCAGCACTTCCCCTATTTCTATTAAAGTGGAGACCGACGACAGCGTGACAATGGTCGCCGTACTGGATAATTATTGATGGCTCCCGCTAATTTAAAACGATATAGTATCACAATCTACCAATATGGACAGGTGGTAGATATCAGTGTGTAGTACTTGTTCTTTAACTCTCTGTGGTGTTTCTGTCTTTTTGCGGGGGGATGGAAAATCTTTGAAGATTATCCGCCCTCAAGTATTCTAATCTCATGGCTGTACTTCCTCAATGAATTAAAAGAGTTAGTGTTGGCGGAATATTGGCGGCAGCGTAACAGTGTTTCCGGTAAAAATGTCATTTTTGTCATGGACCTACATGTACGTATTCAGATCCAGAATTTATTGACTCTAGAATAATAAGTTGTTATTTTCCACCAGCTTTCGCCATTCTTGGGGTAGATGCATGTTTTACCACAACTCGGTATGTTTCTGCTGAGGAACCAATTTTAAGAACATTTTCACCTTTATAAAAAATTCAATATTTTTCCATTGAGATAACCTGTGTTGCGCCAAAAGGTATTTTTCGCTTGAGTCCATCCTACAAATTTACAAATCAATCATTCGTCCTTCCATGGAGTACTGCTGCCATATATGGTCTGGTGCTTCCGCTGTTCATCTCGAGGTCCTCGACAAAATCCAGAGACGCATATGCAACGTATTGTTACAGTTTTTTGTGTATATATATATATATACATAACTAGTGAGCGAGTCAAAATGACTTAATTCCCTTTATAGTCTACCAATAGAAGGTTGACCAATCAGAAGCCGCAGAACATTGTATCCGTCGTGTATAAAGGCGGCCATCTTTGTTTATCCTACCGGAATGACCAGTGCCAACTTGTCAGGCGACGATAACAGAAGGAAGAACTACGCTCTGCTACGATATCCACTGCGAACCTCAACTACGCTTTCCTACTGTCTCCGAAATATTCACTGCCAACCTCTGGATTCTATACTCGAAGACGACCGTCATGAATTTGTAACACGTATTTGGTCCTGATCTGGCATCTCATCTACAGTCACTTTCTCACAGACGTGATGTCGCTTCCCTCTGCCTTTTCTCCAAGTACTTTCATGGCAATTGCTCCAACGAGCTACTTTCACTGGTGCCCAAACTGCATGAATTTAAGCGTACTACTAGGTAGACATCTCGATCACACTCATTCGCTGTCGAAACGGTTAAATGTAGCCATCTCTTCTACTCTAACAGATTCTTCTCTCACACTTCCCGCTTTTCTATCTCTTGCTTCCCTGATTGCTATAATCTTCAAATATTCTGATAACTTGACCATCATCCCTGTCTTATCCTTTTCTCAAACACTCCTCTTTACTCTTACTCTCATTCTCTGTAACTCATTGCGTGCTAGTGGTACTCTTGCCTCACTTGGAGTGATATGCTTAAAACAAATTCCTGTTACTTTCAATGGCAGGTTTTATTTATACTGTCAATTCTTTTACAGTGTCTAACTCCAAAGCTAAACAACCCAGTCTACTCTGCTAATTACTCATATCAATTTATGGCATTTTATTTTGATATTTTGGACGTTTATTTAAGACAATATATACAATTTCGTAAAAGTTTCAGATTGAATTTTTGTTTAATAAAAAGATTTCTACTAGGATTACAGCCATTATAAATACTTTGTCTTCAAAACAAGGGTGCGTTTTATACAGCAGTGTGTCTAATACGAAAAAGACAAAAATACTTCTGATAAGAAAGATACGGTAGCTGGAACCTTTGAAATTCTAGAACTAAGGCTGATTGCTCATATTCGATTAGTTACCTCTATCATTTCATTTCCAATGAATAGCCTCCGTTTTGTGCACAATTATTTATCTAAATATCATACAAACGTGAATTAGTTTTACGTTCGATAAATGGACACGCTATAAAGAATTATTTTCTAGAGTGTCTTTTCTTTTATCTTTCTCTTCTTCTGTCTCTCTATTAAGATTTCTTTCATATAGTTTGCAATATTTACGCATATCAATCCTGCGCGTACCATTTCTAGAAATCTAGCCATAAAGACTAATCTTCAATATATTTGCCTCAATTTATCATATATATATATGTGTGTGTGTGTGTGAAGAAATATAGTTTCAAGGGTGGTATATTTACGGGATAAAGTGCTCAATATCAGAGATAGAGCGTATGTAAATATAAATTTGAACACTGAAGTTAACACGCAGAGGCGACAGACTGTTTCATGCTATGCGCCATTTTCAGGCCGCCTGACGATTGCGTCGCCTCTGAGTGTTAATTTCAATGTTCTTTTGCCCAGCACAGATAAATAGTCAAGCCAAAGCACAATACACATGGCCTGATGATACAGTATTCGCTTGCAATAGAGTATCGTCGCTGGGTCTTGATTCCAATGTCCACGCGCAAACGCGCGAGTGCGCGCACACACAACCATATAGGGGTGGACTCTCCCGTCGTATTCGACGCCTGACATATGATGGGTCAAGCGGCTCAGTTCGTATAAGCACCAGCCAGACACCAGCACATATGATTTGAGTAGAGTGGTGAAGATTTTGTGCAGAACCATCCACACTCTTTGAGGAGCAGGATACAAAATTTGAATTCAGAGTTGTCCTACTCAACCAGTTGCCATCCAAGGCTATAGAACCCAGTCTGTACTGCTATTTAATCATAACTGGGGAGAGAAGAGGATCATACATAAGTGAATGTAACTGATTTGAATGGAATTCGAACTCGGCTCTCCGATTCCTCAATTCGAGTCGTTATACATTACCCCACCGTGCCTACTACTACTACTATTACTATTATTATTATTATTATTATTATATCATGCTTATGCGCAATCATCAGGCCATGTGTGCGTTGTTTTTGTTCGACTATTTATATATGCTGGACAATGGATGATGTCTCGATTGCGTATATATATATATATATATATATATATATATATATTGAATAAAAGACAGACCACGTTAAGATTCCATGTAATAAGCTATTTCACCATAACCTCTTTAACAGGGTTCTGGATCATCAGACTTTACTTCCAAAAGCTGAAATGAAAATGAAAAAGAAATTCACACGTTTTTACGGACCTCATCAAGTTATACGCAAAGTTAACGAAGTGAGGAAGTGAGGTGGGGAGAGAGGATATGAGTGTGTCATATGTATCATTTTAGTTTCCTATTTTAACCCCAGTGTGTCGGCTGGATGTTGCTCAAATCTAACGCGTCTCGTCTCTAGATAAAGGTGGTTAAGGGGTGAGCGATAAGGACTACATTAAGGAAGACGTTACAATAACCCCAATAAATTACACGACAGGTTTCATTCAAATTCTTAGACGCTGTCAGTTCGCGTTACTTTAACGTGCATATTTGGGAGGTTTGATAAATATCTAAATTTTAAAACAATCTACGAAGAAATTAATTTGAAATTCGGTGGAGTTTTGGGTATTTTCTATGAAGCAGTCGATTGGAAAAATCCATAGACAGAACATTGAAAGAGTAATCCCATTTACATTTAGTACTTTTTCCACTAAAACTTTTATCTTATAGCTTGTTAGGTTGACATTTATTCGTTTGATTTTTGTTCATTAAGTAAACTCGTGATTGTTTTTGATTTTTGTTCATTAAGTAAACTCGTGGTTGTTGTTATGTATCCAATTATCAACAGTTATTCCCATTTAAATAATTTTATTTTCCACATTGGGGTAGTATCTTTCAATCTCAATTAAAATACTAGTCTAAAACTTTCCTTTCGTGCTATTTAGAATTCACTTCCAATTGGAGAATATTAGAGGAGAAATTTGGAAGAGATGTCACTAGCAGAAAATTAGGCCCTTCTTTTACATTTTCTTATCTACACATGCCTTAAACCCCTATTTGTAACCACATACCTATATCGTCTTATATGCCTATGAGTTCCTATATGCACCTACACACACATTCACACGAAACGATATATGTATATTTCCATCTTTACACATATACACCTGTAGAGAAAACGCATATCCACATGTCTCTATACCTATCTCCATGTATACTTATACTTACATATATACATATACACACAAGGACATCTGCATATCCATATATACTCATACGCACATATATATATATATACACATCCATACGTATACACATATACACATACATACACACACTCATATATGCATACGTACATACATACATATACATACACACACATATGCATACGCAATCTGCAGAATATCTACATACCCACATATGCGTTAATTTGCTTACATATATCTACCCACGTATTTGTCCCTATTCTCATGTCCCTTGTGCATCCACTTATGCCTGCGTTCGAAGACTATCTCAGTATTTAATTACATTATCTATGTTTTTACACCTATATATATATATATATATATATATATATATATATAAAGTGGACATTGAGGTCAACTACGTGCGGCGACAGTCTATTTCTTACGCGCAATCGTCAAGTCAGATATTTATTTAACAAATATACAAATGCGCCTCGGGTCATGTGTTTTGTACTTTGACACGACCATATATATATATATATATATATATATATGATGGGCAAGGGTGCCTTACGGCTATTGTATTGTCTCAATAACCTTTAGGATAACACAGTAGACCTTTAATAACTCTCTGTGTTTATTGGTCTATGGGCGTTGTATATTGTGAACATTAATTAAAACTATCGTAAGAAAATATGTAATTCGAGTTGATCAATTTGTTGCTATTGCTTTCTTCCATATTCGAGGTGTTAATTAAAGAATTTGTGGATATGTTGCCCTCGGAATTATTGAGGAAGAGTAGGAAGATTTTATGAAAACTAACCAGAAAGCTCTCTGTCTCTGTCTCCGTCTGTCTCTCTGTCTCTCTGTCTCTCTCTCTCTCTAATAGATACCGATATCAGAATTCAAGATCAGAATATCGTTTTTATCGGAAAATATAATTCCTTTATACCGGATTATCTCTGATCTTTCTTAATCTTCTTCCTCTTCCGCTCTTAAGCCTTCTCTCATCGAAAGTTTAAGGTAGGTGAAAACATTCATTAACGATTTTCCAATGACATTAGTGTTCCAGGTGAATAATCAGGTTTCTCTCTTCAGCAAATATTGTTTTCGCCTTCTGCTAACTTGATATAATTATCACATCTTCTGGTGTATAGGATACGCGGGTAGTGTCAACAGTTCAAATTCAGGGCTTGTCTTTTACTTTCACTTTCACTTTTATACAAATACCATTCAGAAAAGGCATGAATTCTCCACTGCATTAGCTATGGGATTAATTATCAGAGTACACTATGTTCTCTAGCTTTGCATTGCAACCAGCTGAGTAGAAGGAAATCACTACTTTCAAAACAAAGCTCCGTCTTATGTCAGACACACACAAAGAAACACTGCTACTACGATTAGAGTACCTCTACCGTGTGGACCCGTGATTGCGATTGACGTATGAATCGAATCCTAGATTTATGAGATTTTAATGTTTGATTAAACACTATAGATCGGGCGATGTCACCAACCACATAATTTTAGTCTGGATTTCTAGGATAAGTATTTATCCATGCCTATGAAAACCTCGATATAATTCAGGAGCTTCAGAACCTGACCAGATTTGCTAAGTTAATGCGTAGGTTTTGTAATATTTTACGGTACTAGGCCAAAGTACACCTAGCGGCGCCTGAATCTACAGTCATTAAATGAATTATATGTCTACTTAGTAATTTTACTATTTCAAAGTTAAAAACAACACTAGAACAAGTCATTTCTAAGAGAGTCAACTTTACTCACAAATTGGTAGACGACGATTTCTTCTATTCATTCCAAGCCAAATAGCACGGCGGTCTCTGTTTTGAATTACGTCTTTTTTTCCTTTGAGTACTGTTTGGATGCGGTAGAACATGCTGAGAATCAAGTTGTTGCAATAATCAGCTGATATTTCTTTTGTCTAGAATTCTTTAATAGCCTCTCTCACTGCTTCGGTAATTGAATTACCCATAAATTCTCCCGTCTTATGTATGACAATGAACTACATCCGGCAGCGAGGCTTTTGATTGGAGGTTTTAAGAGACATGAAACCACATCTTAATTACTGTTGTTCCCAGGTCCACCCTGACCCAGGGTGGTAGCACTTGTTAGGGTCCCAGCTATGGGCAAATTGTGATACTATTTGTCGTTGCCGCAGTGAAACGGGAGAAAGTTTTCTTAAAACATAAGAAAATGTTATGTACAGAGCGACATTGAAACGAGAAGGGTTAATACCAAAAACACGTGGAAGGAATTGAGGATTTAATTCACACATAAACGACTTGAATTGTATATCAAGCAGTTTAAACAAAGGAAAAAGTAACCAAGATTTAGGGGCAATGCTGATTGACACACATCTGCAAATGCGGACTGGAAAACGAAAAAGTATATTTTGTAAACAACTGAATTTGGAACTGAGTTTTCCTGGATGGAAAATTGTCGAGGTAGAAGGCCACGCGCTGTATGCTTGGATGTGCGGATGGTGTTAAGGATAATGACTAGGTATTGTTAATCGGGGAGCCGAGTTCCAATTCCTGTTGGGGTTTTAAAATCATTCAGTGTGCCAACAGCATACGTATTTTTTTTTTATGATGACAATATAGCTGTTCTACAATATATTTTATATAGTATATATACTTTAGTATATATTAAAATTGAAAAAATATCTTCTTTGTGTTGTGGTCCGGACTTCGTGATGTTATTTGCGGCTGCGTGCCAGTGGAAATTCCTGGCGTGCTACGTGTGGCACGCGTGCCGTAGGTTGCCGACCCCTGTCCTATATTGTTAAAATTGTTCCATAAAATTATAAATACATTCATTTACACGCAAAAAAAATCTTGGTAGGATTTAAGTAATTCTTCTTCCCCTGTATGGGTTAAATAATAGCACGGACCTGACAGTTTGGCTTGGGATGGCAAAGGATGACAAATCTGCTGGAAAATTCAAGCTGTGGAACTTACAGACCATCTGCAGGGGTCAGCAACCTTTTGCTAACTCTATACCGGCTTAGGGTGTTCAAATCTTTCAATATGGCAACAGTGTACGTATTTTTATAAGTCAAATTCAATATACTTGTTCTACAATATATTTTATATAGTAATATATAGTATATATACTTTAGTATATATTAAAATTGAAACAGCTAAATATCTTCTTTCTGTTGTAGTAGTTGTTGGTTCGGACTTCGTGATATCATTTGCGGTTGCGTGCCATTGCAAATTGCTTGGCGTGCTGCATGTGGCACGCGTGTCGTAGGTTACCGACCCCTGCACTAAAGGATTATTTTCTCAAAAAATAAAAATTCTTATAGTCTAAAAAAACATATTTTCTGGCTTTAAATAGCCTGCAAAGGTTTGGCAAACAATTAATCAAAACAATTTGGGTGCTTCGTGTCAAAGTGACGATTTCTTGGCTATATTCTAAGTCAAAATTGCACAAATACTATTACAACTGCTTCTATTAGGTTGGTGCGAAAATAATGACGTAATAATGTCGTTTTTTGACTTTAAAAATAAGTTAAAAAACGACATTATTACGTCATTATTTTTGCACCAACCTATTAATATGGCAATGATATTTTTCTTACGAATGGGCACGTGGCCGAGTGTTTAGAATGTTCGCATTCTGACCATGAGATCCGGATTCGAATCTCGCTATAGTCGACTGGAGGGGTGCGGCACCTTTAGAATGTGCCGAAAAACCATACCACGGGTTGACCTGTGAGTGAAAGTGGGTAGACGGAACCCATGGAACCCGTCGGGGCCAAGCGTGCTGGCCTTGATCAAATGGTTGATCACGCTAGATAACAAGCTCTTTCTTCCCAGAAACTGTAACTAAACATAGTTGCAGTAAAAACCACAGGTGGGTTCTGTAGGTGTTGCGTCTGCAATAGGGATTAGCTAACCGCCCTGGTAGACGCGTAGACACGAATACGAGTGCTTCCAGCTATACTTCATGTGTGAATAATGAGTAATGCAATAAGAAAGAGCTATTTCATCATGCTACCTCAAAGAAAATAATCGAAAATATCCATGTGATAGCTGAGTGGACTTAAACGTTTGTTAATAATGTATCTTCATTGTCCTTATCTCCTATACAAAATTTTGATATAACTGATCCAAAACACGAAGTTATTTGATGTGTTCAGCAATTAGTCTACTGTGAGGCACTAATATAAACTCTCGATTATAGAAATCTTGTTTCCTCTCCTTTCAAGCCACATAAACAAAAAAGATTGCATATGCATTAATAAATGTTAGCTGCTTTGAAAAATAATTAAATATCAGTCGTTTTTTTATTTAGTTAAATTATGGATTTTTTTTTCCTGTTAGCTTTTAACTGTCAACATTTTTTTTAAATCCCTTTGCTTATCAGTTAAAATTTCTTTCACGATAATCTGTTTTGATTAAGTGTTCACTTTAATCCGCTCTCATTCTTCTATTAGTGTATAAACTGATAAATTCCTAGCAAACGTTGCTACGCATTAGACTTGTAATTATTATGTTGAACCAAAAGTTTGTTCGATTTATAAAATATATTTTCGACTAAATTAAACGAACAAACTTGTTGGACAGCCCGTTATTTCACTATTACAGAATCGAATTTTACGCCATTTTTATGCATGACTAGAGAAACGCTTGGTATGCTTGTCTCATTAACTAATTATGATTTCGTTTCTCGATGTTTTTCCCATACTTGAGGCGTTGTGCTTTAAGAAGTCAACATTAATTAGTGCTGACCTACTGACTATGGAATGTTTCTTAGAATGGTTTCGTAAATATGAAATTTTTACAATTCACGTTGATTATGATCTTCCATCTGGACTGTAATGAAAACAGTGACTGCACCTTGTGGGGGATTCACTCATATCATAGCAGCAGAAATTAGCTCTGGAATGTTCACGTAGATAAAAGATACTTGACAAGAAATAAAACATACGCAAATAACAGAAAAAATCATGGTAAATTATATGTTAATTTCATTCAATCTTACTTATTATAAAACGCAGGTTGTGTGTGTGTGTGTCTGTAACGTTTATATGTTGGATCGAATTTGCTACATTTTTTAGCCGATTTCAACAAAACTTCACAAGACTACATAAAATTACCTTTTGGTGGTTCTAACGGGGCCGAAAATGGGAAAATTACAGTTGTTTTTTAATAAAATCAATTTGAAAACACGATTAAGACACATCGTGAGAATGAAAGGGGAGAACTCACCCACGAAAATGTAAACAAAAAAGAGCATAGCATGATGAAAAAGACGCCGAACTTGACGAAAACAAAATTTTATCGTCTAATGTTCATATTATTATTAAAGAGGAAAGATCAAAGTATTTTTTTGGGGTATTTTTTTACATTTTTTAATCGTTCCTAGCACGTCTGAAATTTTCGTTAAAAATATTGTTTTTTTGGTAAAAAAAAAAGGGTAGATAATCATTTTCAATCATTTTTTCGATTTGATAAAAAGATTAAAATCTTATTTTGATATTCTTTTAAATGTCAATTATCATTTTTTCAAAACTGATTTTAATAAAAACAGATATTATACTGTTTATTTAAAATATTTTGAACCAAGCTTAACTTAGCGTCTGCGCCGAAAAAATGTAATTTGAAAATAAAACAAAGCAGGTCATAACCTTTCGCGTCGCTTGACGATTGACGAAAGGCACATTCATTACGTTTAGATAACTTACGGGAGGAGAATTCTTTCTACGGATGGAAGGAAGTGAAATTATTTAAGTGAACAAATTATTTACCTTGTTACTTTTAAGGAAAACTTTCAGCGCTCTAATTTTTTATTTTTTATTTATTTATTTATTTATTTATTTTTTTACTTAGCTTTCATTTTTACGTTTACGATGCTTTATGGAAAATATAAAGAAATTAAAAAATAAGACTGTTAATAGTGAGATTAAATTTCATAAGAAAAAGGTATCTAATTAATTTAGGTACCTTTCTTATGAAATTTTATGAGAAGTGTACATAAAATACTATAATTTTATGTACATTTATTACATTTTACCGTGTTATTTGTATTTCCATTCATTTTATTATTAATTTTGATATTTCATTTATGGAAAAATGTCATAACTGAGATTAATATAAAAATAAGATCATATAAATTAAAGTTTAGCAGTAGCTAAATTTCATAAGATGATACTGTTACTTGTAGGTACCCTTCTCAGTTGAAATTGAAAACTCAAATTAACTTCTCCATACGTGTTTCGCAAAAGTAAAGGGCTTAACAGCGGAGAACAATGCTGAACTCAAATAATGCAACTAAATTGTATTCTGGTTGGTCTTCCGTACTTGATAATTACTGTCCGACTATAAACACAAAAATTACATTTCTAATTACAATGGCTAATCTGATTGGTCCAAATTATACAATTTTCAAAGCGCTAGACAATGACAATCTCACACGGACATTTTGAAAGGTTGATGTTTTTAAAATTCAATTTAAACACTTTTAAATTAAAGAAATAAGAAATAATTGTATTAAAAATTCAATTTTCATTGAAAAAAATTTTTGCTTTCAGAAAATATTGTCCATATTCATAAAAACAAATTAAAACAAATAAAAGCATTTGAAACTAAATAATATATTTGTTTTATTGAGTTTTGTATGTTACAATTCACAGCTGATTTTCAGGTACGTACACAAAAAAAAAAAAAAACAAAAAAAAAAACATGATTTGCATTCTTCAAAGCTTTGTGCTTTTAACTATTGTAATCACTAAAACCGATGGTCTCGAATTTCTAGAGTTTTTTTCATAAAATTAGTTATGGGGTGTTAATAAATATAAAAAAATATTTCTGCCATGACTTTAATAAAAAAAAAACATATTTATAATAATTTCGATCATCTGTGAATAGTTTCTGAAAATTTCATTAACATTTGACAGTTATTTTTATTTTTGCAAGATTTTCCAAATTAATGTGTGTAAATACAAAAAAATGCGCTAAAAATTATCTATGTTATTTACTACCCCTTGTTGCGACAAAGAGAAACAAGGTTTTTTAAATCAAAATTTAGAATATTCTAAAAGATGGAAAATTTTAAAAAAATAATTAAAAAAATTTAGTCTATCCTCTTCATAAAAAAATAAGCATTTTGACGATAAAATTTTGTTTTTCATAAACTTTGTCTTTTCATCAGACTATGCTCTATGTTTTAGCGATTCCGTGGGTGACTTAGGTTAAAAACCCAGGTTGTTTGTGTGTGTGTATGTGTGTGTGTGTTCCTTTATATATGGGATCGGATTTCTTACATTTTTCAGCCGATAAAACAAACATCCACTTTTTTTTTCGGCAGGTAGTATTTCTTATTGTCTTGCACACTTTTTTCTTTATTTACATTCAGAATGCTTTAAAATTTCCATTTACAAGACAATTGTTTATAATAAAATTTTATTCACCAATTGATAGACTCATAACGATTGTAAACAATGTTTTTGTTTGAATTTGGGTTTGACCAATTCGTAAAAAAAAAAAAAACTAATTAAGACATGCGTGTCCATCAACCTTAAACAATAATCTTTGTCAATTTTATTTTTCAGTCTTTATGATGGTCGATACTTGATCTATCTCTTACTGTTACATCCCCGGGCAACGCCGGGCTCTACTGCTAGTTTATTATATTTTCTTGCTGTGTGTATTTTTTAGATTACAATTGTTTTATGGTACATGTGATAAAAGGGAGAAATTTATTACAAACCATATCACAGAGACAAGGTTCGTAGTGAAGAGTGTGAATTTAATGTCCGGGCTTCTATAGTTGGTGTTACAGTTTATTGATTGAACACTAGAAGCAAAGAAGAATAAATAAAGAGAGAAATAAAAAGAAAGGAAATACTATTTAAAAGGCTGAAAGAAGACCAGTAAAGCTATTTGAACGAAATATAGGGAAACATTTAGCAAGCTTGACTCATTGACTAATTATACAATTATGATTTCATTTCTTGATCGTTTTTTCATACTTGAGGCGTTGTACTTTAAGAATTCAGCCTTAATTAGTACAGACCTATTCGCTGTGGAATGGCTCTTAGAATTGTCTTGTAAATAGGGAATAATTACAATTCCGTTTGATTTTGATCTTCCGTCTGGAATTGGAATGAAAATGAAAACAGTGACGACATTTACACTGAATCCATTATAAAATGCAGTATATTAAATTAGTAAATACTAAATACTTTAAGTACTTCGGTGTATGGATCTGTTTGAGAAACTACGAATAACTATGAAATTTTCATAGTTTGCCTCTTTGAAATTTCTGATGAATCTTTATACTTAATGTTTGAATAAATACATGGCATATTTTACGACAATAAATTATCCGTTGAAATTCTCTTATCGCATAGTTAAATATTTAAGCTTATAAACTTTAACAAAATATTTCAACAACCATAAATATGAATGCTGGTCGATATTTTAAGAAGTAAGGGGATACAAATAATAAGATTTGAATTTGACAACTTTTTCCATTTCACTGAAACAGACGTTAAACAGTTCTATCTTCCATTCTTTCTTTCTGTCTGTCTTTCTGTCTTTCTTTCTTTTTTTTTTCCATTTTTTTCATTGATACCAAGTAGTGCATATGCTTTCTTTTTTTCTTTTTTTTTGAGATCAAAACGGAATAGTCCATTAGTTATGAGGTATTGACAAGAGGCGATAAAGACTTCTATCTTCGCTTATTTATTTATTTATTTATTTGCTTCTTTATTTTTTCTTTCTTTTCCTTTCAGTCTACTCTTTATTTCTCAACGTATTCTTTCTTTCCTTCAAAGGAAATAACATGTGAAAATTTCACAGTTTTCCTATTTTGAATTTGTGCTGAATCTTAATTCTGCAGTTATTGATTGAATAAACATTAGCGAGTTCTATGGCAATAAAATATCCGTAGAAATCCGCTTGTCGTATCATTAAATATTTGAGATTAACAACTTTAACAAAATATTGCAATAACAATCATAAATATGAAGGCTGGTCGTTATTTTAAGAAGTAAGGGGGTACAAATGCAAAGGTTTAAAATCGACAACTTTTTCGATTTCACTGAAACAGATATTAAACACTTCAATATTTATTTATTTATGTATTCTTTCTTCTAACGTACGTAGGTGCTAAGTTATTCAGGAAAGTACATGTAGAAATATAACAGAATTTATTTAGGCAACTCGGCGTGGTGTAATGGTTAACAAGCTTGTCTCGCTAGAACAATTAGAACTGAGTAGTGACTTCGTTTCTTATTGGATGCCCTATACAGAATAGTGAGTTCGTACCTCACTGGGTGCCCCATACTTTCGACCTTTTTGCCACATCTAAGCTACGCTTAGAAAAGCAATAGGGCACTTTGGCAAGGTGTAATGGTTAAAAAGCTTGTCTCATTTAAACCGTTTGGACTGAATAGTGAGTTCGAACCTCACTGGGTGTCCCAGAGTTAAGGACTTGTGCCACATCAAAGGTACGCTTAGAAAATCATTATAGAAGAATTTATTAACGGCGAAATGGAAATTGAGCATAGACTAGAGTGCGCTAGATGAAGTTGTGTTCAACACTAATAAATGATACAAATCCAATAAATTAAGTCAACAACTTGAGGCATAGTCTTAAATAAACTAGTCTAATTTCGTTTCCCATCTACTTGTTTTGAACTGCGTTCAATTCGCTCAAAAATGTCGAGACTATCAGCAATATCATTTATCTAAATGCAGTGCCCCATATTTAAGAAAATCAATAAAACAAGATTTAACAGATAAAAGATACAAATGACTTATGGTAAATGAATGATTCATTCAACACACACTGATATCTATCTATCTATCTATCTATCTATCTATATATATATATATATATATATATATATATATATATATATATATATATATATATACTAGCAGTAGATCCTGGCGTTGCTGGGGATATAACAGTAAGAGATAGATCAAGTATCGACCATCATAAAGACTGAAAAATAAAATTGACAAAGATTATTGTTTAAGGTTGACGGACACGCATGTCTTAATTAGTTTTTTTTTTTGTTTTTTTTTTACGAATTGGTCAGACCCAAACTCAAACAAAAACATTATTTTCAATCGTTATGAGTCTACCGATTGAATAGAATTTTATTATAAACAATTGTCTTGTAAATGGAATTTTTAAAGCATTCTGAATATTAAAAATAAAGAAAAAAAGTGTGCAAGTGAATAAGAAATACTACCTGCCAAAAAAAAAAAAAAAGAATTTTTGTTTTATCGGCTGAAAAATGTAGGAAATCCGATCCCATATATAAAGGAACACACACACACAAACAACCCGATGTGAGTTGTCTCCCTTTTATTCACACGATGTCTCTTAATCGTTTTTTCAAATTGATTTTTTTGCAAAAACAATTGTATTTTTCCCATTTTGGGCGAAGGTAATTTTATGTTGTCCTGTGAAGTTTTTGTTGAAATCGGTTAAAAAATGTAGGAAATTCGATCCAATATATAAACGTTACACACACACACACACACACACAATCTGCGTTTTATAATAAGTAAGATATATATATATATATATATATATATATATATATATATATATATATATAAAGGGAACATTGAAGTCAACATTTAGAGGCGACAGACTGTTTCATACTAGACACAATCGTCAGGCCACCTTTCGCCTCTGAGTGTTGACTTCAATGTTCACTTTTATATTTACACACGCTCTTTCTCTGATATTGAGCACTTTATCCCATAAATATAGCACACCTTAAGAGCATATTTCTTCATATATATATATATATATATATATATATATATATATATATATATATTAAATTATGATTATTCTTTTTAAAAATGTGATTCAGTGTCGACACAGAAATCACTATGTTCCGAAACTGGTCAGCAGTATTCAGGTTTAATTTCAATATTAAACCTAAACTACCGGGTGGTAGTCTAATCCTCAGACTATGTTTGGAATAACTATTCTACGGAATGTTTTACTCATTTATAGTTTTGAAATGGAAGTGTGATCTATGGTGTGTCTTTCATAATCAAGTGGTCACTGTTTTGATGGAACTAGGGGCGGGGGGTGAAGGACTTCCGATCATCAATCTAACAGTAGTTTCCTATTACATCAATACACACACACAGAGACACACACACATATGTCGTCTGCAGTCGCTTTCTCACAGACGTGCTGTCGCCTCCCTCTGCCTTTTTTACAAATACTTTCAGGGTAACTGCTCCGATGAGCTGCTTTCGCTGGTTCCCAGACTTCATGAATTTAAGCGTTCTACTAGGCTGGCATCACGCTCTCACTCTTTCACGGTCGAAACTGTTAAATGTAGCTGTCTCTTCTACTCCAATAGGTTCATGTCTCGCACCTCTCGCCTGTGGAACTCCCTCCCCTTTTCCTGTTTCCCTGATAGCTATAACCTCCAACCATTCAAATGTAATGTCCATCGACGTCTCCAGATGCCATGATCTATCCCCTATCCTTCTCTTCATCCTTTCCTCTATCATTCCTATTTTCTCTCGCCCCAACTCTCTATAACCACTTGCGTGCTAGTGGCTTCCCGCCTTACTTGGGGTGAAACGCTTATATATATATATATATATATATATATATATATATATATATATATATATACCCTACCAGACGGGTGTACTCGAAGGCGAGGATTGCTAAATAATGATTTTTTCCTCAGACATTTTTTATTATGCCAGTAAATGTACACACACACACAAATATATATATATATATATATATATATATATATGTGTGTGTGTGTGTGTGTGTGTGTGTGTGTGTGTGTATAAATATAAATAAATATATATATATATAATTATTTATATATTATATGCGCGGTACTTATTAGAAAGCGCTCAATATCAGAGATAGAGCTAACATATTTGGTTGGATAGATGTGAGTTTGTGACCCTGGGTTTCACGCTTTATCGATCGTCAGACAAACTCTGACGTTCTACTAGGCTGGCATCTCACTCTCATCCTTTCACTGTCGAAACTGTTAAATGTAGCGTCTCTTCTAGTCTAATAGATCGCAAAACGTGAAACCCAGGGTCACAAACTCACATCTATCCAACCAATATATATATATATATATATATATATATATATGTGGGGAGAAAGTTACTTGTTTAAACAGTAGAGTTAATGCCGCCAGGCCGGCCTGGCGAGTGACACGTTCGCTTTTGGAGGATTTTCGATCTCTAACCTGCAAGAGATTAATGTTACTGTTTATATATATATATATATATATATATATATATATATATATATATATATATATATATATTTGGCAGGTATTCATTAAATATCAAATCACACGATAGAAAAAGATAAATGACTGAACAGAACATTTAATAAACATATTTCTTTTATAAAAAATATAATTTGATAAGCGGATAGAGTTTACGAAAAATATTTTTGACAGCTCATAGAAAAACATTTTTGACAGCTATTAGAAAAATAAAAACATCAGACCATCAACATAAAAACAGATAAGCGTTTATCGTTTTTATTAAAATCAGAGAAAATCTTCAAAAACATAACTTGTTTTTATTTCCTGTGAAAGCAAGAAGGAAGGAACATTATACAGAGCAATTTCCTGCGTGTTCAGCTGGCATATAAATAAAAACTGCAGTGAGTTCGATCCTGCCTTGATACTAGACGGGTCTCTGACACATTAACCTCAGCAGGTGATTCTTCTCATGTGCTGGCGGACGGGATAAGAAATCCCTACTTTCGTGTAATTGAAACTTTTATGTTTCGTGGCTCACGAGTTCTATTATAACAGTTTTTTCCCGCACTTCTTCCCTGTGGCACCCCTTCCGATTTCTTGCTTCCCTGTCAATTACAATCTTCAAAAATTTAAACGCAACGTCAATCGCTATCTTCTGTCTTCCTGAACACACTTCCTTTATTCTCTTTTACTCACTCCGCCTCACTAAAGTGTTCTCACTGGCAATCACTCCTTGCAACACCCCTCTTTCCTAGTGATATTATCGCCTTACTTGGGGTGCGCTCGTGGAAATCTCTTTCGGCTCCATTCTTTCAAGTCAGCTTTAATTTTTTAAATGTAAATGCAACGTCAATCGCTATTTACAGTCCTGCTGATAACACTTCTTTTGTTCTCGTCCCTTTAGTAATGGTTCTGTTTTCTAATTCTTCTGCACTCAGTAACCCCTTGAGTCTTTACTGCCTTGTTTGGGATGAACTTGATTGACATCGGTTGGGTCCACTACAACGTTGGTTAAGTTGGGTTCTGTTAGTGGACATCATGATGATGATGTTTGTATTCTAAAAATGCTGACTGTTGGTATATTATTGACGATTGTGATTATGTTAATTTTAACTGTGATATTATTATTGACATATTAATTATTGAGGTGTTAATTGTTATGATAAATAGTAACTTTTCCATATATCATAACAAATATCTCGTCTGCAGCCGCTTTCTCACAGACATGCCGTTGCCTCCCTCTGTCTTTTTTACAAATAATTTCACGGTAACTGCTCCGATGAGCTGCTTTCGCTGGTTCCCAGACTTCATGAATTTAAACGTTCAACTAGGCTGGCATCTCGCTAACACCCTTTCACTGTCGAAACTGTTAAACTTAGCCGTCTCTTCTACTCCAATAGCTTCATGGCTCGCACTTCTCGCCTGTGGAACTACCTCCCCATTTTTTGTTTTCCTGACGTCTATAATCTCCAACTGTTCAAATGTAACGTCAATCGACGTCTCCAGATGCCCTGATCTATCCCCTAACCTTCTCTTCATCCTTTCCTCTTTGTTCTCGCTCCAACTCTGTAACCCCTTGCGTGCTAGTGGCTTCCCGCCTTGCTTGGGGTGGAATGCTTAAAAAAAAAAAAAAAAAAAAACACCAATAATTAATTAATATAACACAGTTAAGACTAACTTAATCGCAATCGTTAAAATTACATCAACACTTAGCATTGCTATAAAATAAACATCATCATCAACATTTCGTCTTGTGAGGACATTTTCATATTGTCATTTCACAGATATTATCTGTCTGAATTGTTTACACGTATACACGAATATCTGTATAAATTTTATATATATATATATATATATATATATATATATATATATATATATATAGGGTGTCCATAGAGTTCGTGTACATAGTTTTAAGTATAGTTAAAGTAACCAATGTAATTTCAGGCATTACTGTAAATCAGTTGGCAAATGTTTTCCGTGAACTTCAAAATCGTATTACCCTTTGTATTGCTAATGATGGAGGACATGTGGAAACTTAAAATTTCAATAAAACCTTAAGAAATATACATTTACTTCTTTTTCTAATCCTTTTTACAAATTATTTCTATCCCAAATACAAATAAAGTTTTACATTTTTTAAAGTGCACACGAAATTTCTGGACCTCATGTATATATATATATATATGTATATATATATATATATATATATATATATATATATATATATATATATATATATATATATTAACAAATGGACAAAATCTGACAATTTATTTATATATATAATGTCAATCTATTTAACTCGGAGGGTGAGAAAAGTTGGATAGCACAATTTTCAAAAAAACTGGCATCCGAGAAAATATTGAAAAAAAAAAACTCCATAAACATCCGAACAGGAACGAAAAAATTATCCAGTACCTTAAATTTCTGTTACAAAGAAAAAAAAGCGAAAAATAAGTTAAAACGAAGAGTGCTCAATACGCTAAGTAGAGCAAAATAAAATAAATAATTCCTAATGAGCCCGATACTACCTACCTATGTTTCACCACATGGGATCATCAGGCTGAACTGGCTAAGGGGAATTTAACAAGGAACAAATTTATTGATAAAAGTACGGCAAAAAACTAAAAATAGCATAAATCTAAAATGATATTTCTGGCTTCTGGTTTAATAAAATTTTTGGTTTGCTTAATATATACATTAAAACGTGTCTCTAATTAAATAATTTTTACGTCATGACCATTTTTGACAATGTCATCATCATAGTCCTGTAATTTTCGAAGACAAAAATTGTCGTGGTCATCATTTTTCTAACTTCAGTTCAATGAATTACTTACCTTACTTGACGTGTATCGTGTCTTTACAACACAAAATTTAAAAATCGTACAGTACATAAACTTAGCGTTTTTCACTTCACAAGTAAAAATTTCATTTTCAGATGAACACCATAATATTTTCTTAGAAAAATGACATGGTGCTAATGTTTTATGTACCTGGAATAAAATGAATATACATCAACATAGTAATTTTCTTTATTCCTTTATTAAGGATAATCATCCTGTTAAAAATGAATAGACAAAACTTGTCTAAATTATTTAATGGCACATTTTTTAATGAACACACGCTGCATATATATATATATATATATATATATATATATATATATATATATATAAGTGACCATAGAAGTCAACACTTTGAGGCGACAGTCTGTTTCATGCTAGACGCAATTGTCAGGCCACATCAATACAACTATGTTAGCTCTTTCACCAATATTGAGCGTTTTCCAATAAGTACCGCGCATATATAATATATAAGTAATATATATAGAAATTGCATATATATATATATATATATATATATATATATATATATATATATATATATATAGGTGTGTGTATGGATATACATGTATGTGTATATATGTATATTTATGTATACGTATATGGATGTATGTACATGTAGATAGATGTATGTACATGTAGATGGATGTATATGTAGATGTGTGTCTATATATGTGTGTGTGTATGTTTTGGTACGTATGTACTCATATATATTTGTATATGGGTGTATATGTACGTATATATGTATGTATGTATGTATAGTTAGACGCATAGATACAGGGATACAATGTTTATTTCTTTAAATGGGTGTATGTAATTGTATAGAAATATAAGGTTTTAGGTATATATGTTTATGTGCACGTATGCGTATGTCCGTATGTATATATGTGAGTAAATGCGTATATATATGAAGGACTGGATGCGTATGGATGTATGTGTGTATATGCATGCATGTGTGTGTGTGTATTTTTGTATTTTTATATATATGTATATGTATGTGTATGTGTGTGTATGTATGTATATATGTATACATACATATATATATATATATGTGTGTGTGTGTGTATATGTATGTATATATATGTATGTGTATGGACGTGTATGTGTTTTTATATATATATGTGTATGTGTGCATGTGTATGTATGCATATGTATGTGAAAAGTGTGTGTATATGGATATAGGTGGATATGTGCATATATATGTATATGTATGTGTGTGTGTATATATATATATATATATATATGTATGTGTGTGTATGTATGTGTGTATATATATATGTATATGTGTATGTGTGTATGTATATGTATATATATGTATCTATATATATATGTGTATATATATATATATATATATATATATATATATATATATATGTGTGTGTGTGTGTGTGTGTGTGTGTGTGTGTGTGTGTGATTGTGTGTGTATATGTATATATGTAGGTGTAATTATTTGTATGTTATCGGCGCGGTATATATTAGAAAGCACTCAGTATCAGAGATAGAGCTAACATGTTGAACCGGATGTATGTATATGTGTATATGTATATACATGTATGTGTGTGTATGTGGATATTTGTGTGGATATATTTATATACGTGTGTACATGGGTATATGTATGTGTGTATGTGGTTACACGCCTATGTGTATGTATATACGTGTATATGTTTTTGTGTATGTGTGTATTCGCATGTGTTTTTGAACATAAAAATATAGGTCCTTGCGAGATTAGATAATCGTTATATTTATTTTTTATATGTTTATATTTGATTTCTAACCTGTAGTCGATATTAAATTTGTCAAATTTTCTTAATTACACAGCGGCCCTTTCAGTAAATGTCCTTCACTTTCCTTCGCCCCATTTTTCTCCCCCACCCTCTTATTCTGATCTTCAACATTAGATCGTCTATGGTGTGTGTATTTCACCACGAAATGTATCTTTATGCATTAGATATCCGACAACATTCGTATTTCTCTAACTTAAACCCCTTCCACTCACCTCTCCTAAAATTCTCTCTGTAAAGTTTTAATCTCCCTCCTTCTCTAGTCTGTTACCCCTCTCTTTAGATCTAACATTCGTCCCACACCCTCATACTTACACTCTCTCTAAATTCTGTTTTTTTCCGGAGTTGTTTTTCCTGTTTTCTTTTTGAATTTGTAGGTCTGATGAATTGTATCGTATTTGCGATTCCAATGGAATAAATTATGACCATGGAATATTAGTGCTTAAGCCTTTTTATTATATATATATATATATATGTGTGTGTGTGTGTGTGTGTGTGTGTGTGTGTGTGTGAAAATATATAGAAAATAGGAAAGAACTTGTTAGGTAAATAATCCAAATTTCTTTAGTATTTTTGTTATTATTTTTAAAAAACAGTGCTCGATAAAAAGTAGGAAAAAAAAGTAAATATGATTCCAACGCTACATAAGAGTTCTCATGTTTCTGTTCTTGTTTTGAAACATGAGAACTCTTAAATCATATTTTTTAAATAAATAATATATATATATATATATATATATATATATATATATATATATATATATATATATATATATACTAATATTAGAGGGAATGATGATTTTCAACAATATCCTTATTAACTGGAATATACCATCTGAGCCAGATAATCTTGCCAAGGGCGGGGGGTAACATTCTGACTTATAATGAAATGTGTGCATTAGATCTAAATGTTTGAGAGTCACTGCCCTAAAGGTAATATTTTTATACCTAATAGTAATATTGTATAAAAGTATTTATGTATGTGAGAAGAAGATATGCGAAGATCCCAAAGGTTTTCGTCCATTTTGCATAAAACCCGGCAAAGAGAGTTACAGAAGAATGCCTATAACGGAAATGTCTTGCATAATGGTCATTTCTAAGGAATTAATTCTTTATTTATAATCCGCCATTCTTACCTTTATGTTATATTTACTGGATATACAGGTTCGGGAAGATATGTCAAACGGTATAATTTTTGTCTATCGACATTGGTTTTACGTGAGAGCATAATAAAAGATGCGTACCCTTCAGCAACGCCCGAACTTGTGCCACCCTGACACAAGATAAACAACTGCATAGCCAGGCGGGCTTTTAAACCACTCAACCTCGAAAGGGACACCAAGACAAAGAAAGTGTCAATTACCCTTGTGGCTTCACTTAGATTGCGTATAAATTGCTTCAGCGAGCCTCTGAATGAATGCGTGTAAATTTTTCACCATCTTCCCAGGTATGAGAAGCCATTCTCTGAGGATTAGATTAATAGAGCAAAAAGCAACAACACTTAGGCATTCGGTGAGGATTATTATCAAAACAATATGTATGATCCTGTGCATTTCAAGCTTATAAGACAGAATCAATGGCTGCTAGCAAAACAAAGAGCCCAGCATGCGAATTACAAATCGGAGATGCCAAATTAAAGCAAGTACAAACATTTAAATATCTAGGAAGGGTTTTAACAGGAGAAGGATAGTGCGTCAGCAAAATCCCGAAGACGCATCGCTATAAAATAAAATTAATGCCTTGAAAAAAATAAGCAATGTATTAAGAAACAGGAAAATCTTGTTAGAAACAAAGAAAACAGGACTGAAATGTTATACATAGGGTCCCTAATGTCTGCAAGATATGAAATTTTCAATCAACTTTTTATTGAATTGGAATATTAACAAATAACATCTTTTTAAGACATTTTTAAGGTTTATACGTTCTTTTTATAGATAAAAAAATATTAAGTAAATGCTCTGTTTATAATAAACAGTATTAACGACATTTACCGACCTAAATGTCCGAAAAATTTTGATAGAAAATATGCATCGTCCGACAGGAATCGAACCCGTATCCTATACGGAACCGTCATATAGCTTAACGTGCTTTTACTGATTGAGCCACAGACCAGCGTCTCGCTTGGACAGGTCGATTTTACTGTTTCTAAACTACAATCCTCCATGTCGGACTTTTTCCATTTCATAATGTGTGACGTCATTTGTTTACATTTGGATACGCATCGAGCAGATATGAATGAATGAGAGAAAATGATCATTACATAAAAACTGACAACCTTTTCTATAGGTTTTTCAGTTTCAGTCCAGGTTTCATCACAATCATGTATCACGTCGCTATCTTGTTGCAGATGTGTCTTGTTGTCATCCTTTCCTCTTATTCCCATCATCTTTTACATCAATACAAGCCATTAGGGTGAAATAAGCATAAGCAATTATTTGCCGACGCGTTTCGTCTTCCAACTTTTTCAAGGCAAAAATAAAATCTAAATGTTTAATTGTTGTAGTTACATTAGAAAATCCATATTTTAAAAAGAAAGAGGTTTACGTAGAAGCGTCTCTCTCTTTTTTTAAAATTTAGATTTTGTGATGTAACTTCAACAGCAAAAACATTTCGATTTCATTTTTGCCCTGTAAACGTCGGAAGATGAAATACGTCAGCAAAAACTTAGATTTTTTTTCCAGTTGTCATCTTATAACAATTTGCCATGTCCACAGAATTGATCTGGGAATTTACCTATAAGCAATTATCCAAAGAAAATTTCCTGAACAAGAAGAAAGTTCAAATCAGCACAAGCAAGGCAATAAAGCCACTATGGCACAAATGTTTATTGAGTTTGAAAGAATGAGAAAAATAAAAATAAATATTAAGGAAAGAGAACAATAAATGAGCAAGAATTAAGAAGACAGAAGGTAACGATTGACATTGCATTTAAATTTCCCCAAGTAAAGAACCAAAGCGATTAAGACGGAAAGGGTTTATTAAATGTTAGAGAATATTTGAAAAAACTACTATTAAGGAAAGCGATCAATAAAAGAACAAGAATTAAGAACAGAGAAGATGAAAATTGACATTGCATTTAAATTTACCACGAAGCAAGGCACTAAAGTCACTAAGACGAAAAGGGCTTACTAAGTGTTAGAGAATATGAGAAAAACTACTATTAAAGAACAATGAAAGAACAAGAATTAAGAAGACGGAAGATAATGACTGACAGTGCATTTAAATTTACCCCAAGTAAGGCACCAAAGCCACTAAGATGGAAAGGGGTTACTGAGTGTTATTGAATATGAGAAAAATATGCCGTTAAGGAGAGAAGACAATAAAAGGACAGGAATTAAGAAAATAGAAGATAACGATTGACATTGCATTTCAATTTTGACTAGAAAAGATGTGACCGGAAGGAAATTCCATACGAGAGAAGTGTAAGAAAAGTAATTGTTAGCATAGAACTTACGGTTAGCTCTAGATGTTTCAAATGAACTCTCATTAATAAAGGTTTCTTCTTTGAAATGTCTGTCTTCAGTATACGTTCACAAAGAATGCGCTTCGTAGTATTTAGGGACGCCAAATTGAAGAATTTTTCCACCAATTGTCAAGCAGTTTTCATTGGCTGGGCTTTTGCTCTCCCGCTCAGTTTCCGTACGATCCTAGACCGGAATTCTTGAGAGCAATGATATTTCCCTTAGAATTCGATATTTCCATTAGAAATGCCTCCAGTTCCTTGAAGCTTCGAAAATATTTCTGAGATGTCGTTTATGGTAATTCCGAGTTCCTTCCCTATTGCTCTCTGGATCATATTCTTGGAAATTTTCGATATTTTTATCTTAGTCCCTTCGGATATTTTCTCTATGATTTCAGATAGTAAAAGAATTCAAGAATTCAATAAAAGGACCCCCAGTCGGTTGTTGACTGGGGCAGGGATTGGCTGGTTGATTTAATGCCTCCCTCCCCCCCAAAAAAACTGCTCTTTATTACTCACCACAAGGAACCATTTCTACCTCCCATTAGAATGTCTGATGCTCAACTCCACGAGAGTACCTTTTTGCGACTGCTTGGTCTCAGTCTGTCCGCTTCCCTGAGATGGAACAAATACATTGAATCAATAGCGTTCATCCACCGCAAGGAAAGTTGGATCCATGTGTCCCGCCAGAAAATTTTTTCTCGCCTGAGTGCATCCTTCAAATCTATAAACCAACCATTCGCCCTTGCATGGGATACTGCTGCCATATATAGTCTCGAGCTCCCGTTGTTCATCTTCAGGTCCTCGACAATATCCAGATGTGCAATGTGATTGGCCCTCATCTGGTATTTCGTCTACAGCCTCTCTCTCACAGACGTGCCTCCTTCTGTCTTTTCTACAAATATTTTCACGGTAACTGCTTCGACGAGCTACTTTCGCTAGTGCCCAGACTGCGTGAATTTAAACTTGCTACTAGGCTGGCATTTCAGTCCCACCCTTTCACTGTCGAAACCGTTAAATGTAGCCGCCTCTTCTATTCCAATAGCTTCATGTCTCGCACCTCACGTCTGTGGAACTTCCTTCTTATTACTTGCTTCCCTGATAGCTATATCTCAAAATATTCAAATGCAATGTTAGTCGACATCTCCAGATGCCTTGATCTATTCCCTGTCCTTCTCTTCATCCTTTCCTCTATCAAGCCTCTTTACTCTTGCTCCCATTCTCTGTAACCCCTTGCATGCTAGTGGCACTCCCGCCTTGCTTAAGGTGATATATATATATATATATATATATATATATATATATATATATATATATATAAAACAATTGGTGATGATGCAAAAAGTATTTAAATAATAGGGGAAACATGAAATCGATCGAAAAATGGCCGAAAACATTTATACAGATACTTCGAGTTTTTGTCTCGCATTCCCCCTCTCATTCACTCATTCAGGATACATTTTGTAAGCATTTCACCCTAAGCAAGGTAGCAGTGCCACTAACACGCAAGATGTTACAAGGGATGGAATAAAGATTAAAGTGGGTTGTTTGAGGAAAGGATAAATAAAAAGACGGTGATCAAGATCAACGCATCAGAAGATATCGATTAACATTTAATTTTTTGAAAATTATAATTATCAGGGACGCAAGTAAGAGGAAGGGAGTTCCACTGTCGGGAAGTGCGAGAGAAGAAGAAGCTGTTGGAGTAGAAGAGACGGTTATATTTAACTGTTTCGTGAGTCAAAATGTGGGACCGATATGACAAACTAGTAGCACGCTTAAATTCAGCAGTTGGGGCAGCAGTGAATATTAAAATATAAGAATTAACTCTATATCGAGAGTAATTGCTCTAGGTGTCTCGAACGCCCTTGACAAGTTGTAGTACAGGGAATGGCTACACAAACTTGCCAGCTATGAAGTCTCGATAAGGGACTTCAGAGTGAACATATCTTTCGTTTCAGGTAGATTCATTTAGATCGTAATTAATGGCCAATCGTCTGAGGCACATGTGTCCAATGCTGACGTCTCCAACGGCTTTCTCCTAGGTCTTACTCTCTTTTAATTTTCTATGAAGGATCTTCCCAAGAACACTCTCAGATCTGTAGTAAATATATATAAAGATTATATCGCACAGTATGGTTGCATGTCCAATATATATTGATGACAAATTGCCTGGCAGCTGATCAATCCTCTGATCTATATTTCACAGCTCCATGAGCAAAAGCGTTTTTTTTTCTTTTTTAAATCATTTTACCCCAAGCAAGGCGAGAAAGCCAATAAAACGTAGAGGGTTAATGAATGTAAAAGAATATAGGAAAAAGAAAAAAACTTTATCAGTGAGCAAGAACAATAAAAGAAAGCGTCCTGGGTATGACGATAAACTACATCCGCATCCTGGGTAAGACGATAAACTACATCCACGTCCTGGGTTAGACGATAAACTACATCCACGCCCTGGGTAAGACGATAAACTACATCCGCGTCCTGGGTAAGAGGATAAACTACATCCGCATCTTGGGTAAGACGATAAACTACATCCACGTCCTGGGTAAGACGATAAACTACATCCACGTCCTGGGTAAGACGATAAACTACACCCAACAGCAAGGCCTCTGATAATACGTTTTTGAAAAAAAATATTGCCAGCTATACGTTTTTGAAAAAAATAATATTACCAGCTATACCTTTTTGAAAAAATAATATTACCAGCTATATATTTTTGTGAAAAACTAGTAACACAAATGGATTTTTGACAAAACAAAAATATTACTAGGAAAAAAAAAGTTGTCGGCATTAAATGACCCATTGTGGTTGATATACCGTAAAACAAAAGAAACCAAACCAAGAAAAGAACAGGAATTAAGAAGACAGAAGATACTGATTCCGATTGCATTTAAAGTTTTGAAAAACAATCTGGAATGGTAAGCAAGAAACGGGAAGAGTGCCCAACTAGCGAGAACTGTGAGTAAAGAAACTGTTACCGTAGAACTTAACGGTTACATCAAGCCATTTCAACTGCAAAAGAATGAGACCTCGCCGCCAATCTAGCACTACGCTTAAATTCAAAAATTCTGGGTGCCATAGCGAGGACTTCGTCCGAACAATTACCATGAAAATATTTATAGAAAAGGCAGAGGAAAGCTACATTACTGGAATGGGCAAATGACTGAAGCTGAGATGCCAGATCAAGATCAAAGATATTGCAGATTCTTCTTTGGATTTCATCAAAGATCTTTAATTACGGAGCAGAAACACCAGACCATGTTATAATAGCAATATTCAAAACATGGACGAATTATAGACATAAGTACCGCGTGTAACAGTAAAATTGTCCAAATTCTCTAACTGCATGTGATAATTGTTCATCCCACACAATTGTTTATATCTAAGAAAACACTAAACTAATTGAGTTTATTATTTCCATGTCTCCAGAGAAGACATTTAGCCATATTGACACCATTTGTCGTAAGAATCACAGAAAAATTCTGAGTTATTCAGCTAGAAAGAGAACAGATTAAAATCGATTTTTGTCAGCCACACTGTTTTCCCAACTGAGCAATAGTGAGAGGAAAAAGATCATTTAGGCCTTCAGTAATGGTACCAACATTCATACTCTGGCTTCCATCTCCAAAGTTCATTCAAGAACCATCAACAGATCGGTGATTAAGAAGGAACAGTAGAGAGAAAAACTGGATCAATAGTTCACAACAGCAAGAGATATCATCATTTCAACTTAAAGCTTTGATACATTCTTATTGTTCAAAGTAGAGTCTAATCGTGTTTTTATAAAATTCTTGGAGAATTCCAGTCAGATATCTTTAATCATTTCTAACATACAATAGTTCAAACTTCATCTAATAATTTGACAATTTTGTTATTACACGATTTGGATATTTTTGCTGTTACAGACGGTATGTAAGATGGATTCGGATAAGAAAATTGACTAATTATATTTACCGACCTGAATTTTCGTGCAATATCGTAGAAAATATACTTTCTCCGGCAGGAATCGAACCTGCATCGTATAAGGAACCATGATTAAGCCTGGCGTGCTATAACCTTTTAGATGACAGTTGTATTCATGATATATTGAGAATGAAAACTTTCGGGGCTGCTAAAAGAAAATACTCGATATCATAATATAAAAAAACAGTTAAGAATTAATTTTTAAGAAAACAAGATGTCTGATTTTTGACAGTAGTGAAAACGCGATGTGTGTGTTCCGCAACGGAGAATTCACAGTCAATTAGCTGCGCTAACCCAAGGATCTGAGGCTGTTGCTGTTCAGAGTCTAGATAAAGGCCTCGGTATTGACTAATATCCTTACAAAGAAACTGTAATATCAACAGCGTATATAGCATGGGTCGGAAACCCTTAGCATGCGTATCAAACATGGAACACCGATGACTTGTTTCTGGCACGTAAAACTTATTCATTAGATTCCCTTTTATTCTTTTCCGCTTTCGTGTATATCATTGTCTCATGTATTTTTTCTTCTCATTACAGATTGCGCAGAAAGTCATGATCATTAGCTAAGAAACGATGTCATTCAAATGAAGATATTAGATAATTTAAAGAATTCTTTCCTTTTTATGTTTCATGTCCTTTCAGGACGTAGGCGATCATGGCTCTCCACCCCACTCTATCCCTTGCAGATCTCAACAAGTTCCTTCTATGCTTCCTCCCCCAGAACATGTTCTGTCATTCACTTGCTTAAGCCCGCCAGGTATGTCACGATTTGTTTTCCCTTGTCTCTCTTTTTCCCTTTTTTCGACTCGTGAGTATCAGATTTTCCAGGCCTTCTTTCCTCAGTAGTTTTGCCAGAAGCTTCAGCTGCCTCTTCCTGATATAAAGTTTAAGCCTTCTTGTTTGCAACCTCTAAGACCTCGTCATTGCTCACACGTTTGGTTCATATCTTTGGCATCTTTCTGTAGAACCACACCTATGTTGCATAGAGCCTCTTCTTCAGCTTAGAGGAAATCGTCCAACATTCGCTGCCATAAAGGAAAGATGCCACGTAATAGCTCTATATTCTTTTCTTTGTTACCAAAGAAATCCTCCTGTCTTGCAATACTTTGCCCAGCTTTTGGAATATGTCCTTGGCCATCACAATACGTCTAAAGATTTCCAGTCACCTTACCGACCACAATTCTTTGTCCGCCCCTTCTGTCTGATTGCCTGCGTTTTTTTTTTTAATGACGAGTCAGAAGGGGCTTTAAAAGCAGCGATAAAAAAAACAGAAAGCGGAAGTCAAGAACAGGAAATAACAGGTTTCAAAAATGGCGTCACATTTCTTCTGTTTATTTTTTCTTTCTTTTTCTTCGGCCAATAGGAAGGCGATTCGGCGTGTTTTGTCACAAATACAGAAAGAACTTGAGATGTGCTTCGACCGATGTATACTGAGAAATATATAGGCGCCAAAGATTCTGGGAATCGTTTCCATATCCTCCTCCCCCTGATATGCTGTATCTTTAAACGAGAAAATGTCATAAATGTGTAGGAATCCTTCTACTCAGTTTTTCGTTGAATATTCGAGAAATCTTATAAAATAAAAATATCGGCACTTCGGCAGGATTCGAATGTGCTGCCTCCCGGGGGAAACCGTTAGATCCGACGTGTTTTAGAACGACTCTGCCACGAAGCCGAACAGTACCTTTAAACACGGATCACTCTCTGACTCTCGGAATAGACCTATTTGCTCAGTTTTCTATCGTAACATAAACAAAGCAATTTCTAAAGGAAGGGATGGATTTTTTTGTTTATTAATCCAAAAGGTTTTATTAAACATCATTTTAAGAGGATGCCAGAAAGTGCATATTTTGTTCTAATAAGATTTCTCAAATATTCAGGCCAGTACATGAAATTAAATAAATATACTGTTTAATAATACAAGTATCCACTAAAAATAATGCTCAAGTAATTACATATATATCACTTTTTTATATTTATATATATATATATATATATATATATATATATATATATATATATATATATTTTTATTTTACTTAATCGTTATTTTTAGGAGATACATATATTTGAGTAGATGCTCCATTTATTCACTTAAACAGTATATTTATTTATTTTTATCTACTAGCCTGAATATTTGAGAAATATTATTAAAGAAAAATATAGGCTCTCTGGCAGGATTTGAACCTGCATTCACCTAGGGGAAACTGCCATCAGATCTTATGTGCCTTGAACATCTCGGCCACAGTGTGCGTCAATGTTCACACACAGCTTATTAGTACCTTTAAACACGGATCTCTCTCTGACTCTCGGAATAGACATATTTGCTCAGTTTTCTATCCTAACATAAAAACAAAGCAATTTCTAAAGAAATGGATAGATCTTTTATTTATTAATTCCGACAGATTGTTATTACTTAAAGGATATTCTTATTGGATACTCGTATTTGAGTCCCCCTAGGGGACGGCAGGTCCGAATCCTGACGGAGAGCACATTTTCATGTAAAGATTGGCTATTGTAGGAATCCTTCTACTCGGGTTTTTGTTAAATGTTAAAATTCGGAATGTCGGGATTCGATACAATAACATAAAATATTGTTGTGGGTCTGATCGTAATTCGACCGTTTAGAATAATCCCACGATTTTCATTGAAAGAATAAAATCCAGTAGAAAAAGACAACATAGTTTCAACAAATAAACATTAAGTTAATATAACGACAAGAATCTAAGCAGATGGTTTTAGATTAGAAAGTAATGTCTTTTTGTTTTGGTTAATAAAGTTCTGGAATAGAATATAAATTCTTTATTTACATTATTCGGACTATTGTCCTCATCTTTGTCGCCATATTTATCACAACGTTTCGGCCGTTCTTCAGGTGGTTATAATGTCGAACTGAACCCTTTATTTCGCTCACCGGGGTAGACTGTTCTAGTTCCACGTGCCATGTTTGATGGATGTTAGTTATCAGTTATCTCCTGTTAATTTCCCTCTGAAAGTTCTCCACTGAGCCGACCAAGAATAGAAATAAATACAATATGGGAACCAGTAATAAGGAGTGCCAGAGAAAAGCAATGGTAACAACACAGTTGCAATATGAGTTCTGGTAAAAACATGTAATGATAACAGCAAAAATATGAGCACTGGTAAAAATGGTTGCTGAAGACATTAGGTTTATAATACCGAGAAATTCATCCCCAGATGTCCTCAAGACAGTGGCACAGTGGATAAAGTATAAAGGCGTTTGTTAGATCCAGTGACAGGACCCAAAGAGTGTGAGTTCAATACCCGGTTAAGGCAGTGGA
This sequence comes from Acanthosepion pharaonis, assembly GCA_903632075.3. Lineage (NCBI taxonomy): Eukaryota > Metazoa > Mollusca > Cephalopoda > Sepiida > Sepiidae > Acanthosepion > Acanthosepion pharaonis. Next base: position 3,155,707 of record CAHIKZ030005106.1, read on the forward strand.
GAACTTTCAGAGGGAAATTAACAGGAGATAACTCATAACTGACATCCATTAAACATGGCACGTTGAACCAGAACAGTCTACTCCAGTGAGCGAAATAAAGGGTTCAGTTCGACATTCCAACCACCTGAAGATTGGAGCGTACAACGGCCGAAACGTTGGGATAAATATGGCGACAAAGATGAGGACAATAGTCCGAATAATGTAAATAATGTACATAATACCTCATCTCAGAAATATAAACAGAATATAAATTATATTTGTGTAAGTATGTGAGAAACAATGAAATGTTATTATATGTGTGTTTGTGTGAAAGAGCCAGCACGTTTGTACGTGGTTAATAGGAAAGAGCATACCAGAGATAGTTAGAATTTGGTTCTTACTGTGAACTGTGGTGCCGTAGTGTGAAGCTGTCTCTTTGTAGTTTGTCAGCGCTGTTGCTTCTACCATGTAGACGTGATTGAAATCGTGAAGATCATCAGCGAGAGTGACGTGGACCTTGGTGACGCCTGTGCGTATCCTGTTTGGGGCCGGATTTCGTGTGTTTTATACACTTTTTTCGTAAGAACATCGGCTCCAGAATTAGATTATTTATTTCTTTCTCACTGGAAAAGTCACGTGGCATGTCTTCTACTACGTCCGCGCGATATTTTGGCAGTATCTTCCTAAGTCATGATGACGAATAAAACATTTCTGATTTGTATTCTATAGTTTTCTTGGCGTGATTTAAGATGTAAGCACTTTATTGAGTGTGATTGGTTCATAAATATTGTATTTGATATTTTAGGGGACACGACAAAAGTTAAAGAATTATTGAGGCACAAAATAATGGATTATGTGGAGAACAATAAACACACTCATCCTAAATTTTCAAGATATATTTTTTTTTTCGAGAGAGAGAGAGTTAGAGAGAGAGAGACCGTACGTTAAATTAATAAATGAAGGAATATGTATCATAAAGAAAAAAGGGTTAAGTTCTATGCTAACAGTTTTTCCTCGCACTTCTTGCTTGTGGAACACTCTTCCAATCAACTTTAATCTTTAAAAATGTTAATGCAATGTCAATCGTTATTTACTGTCCTCCTGATTACTCTTCTTTTTTTTTTCTTGCTCCTTATTAATGTTTATATTTCTAACTCATCCACGCCCAGTAACACTTATTGGCATTAAGAATGTGAGAAATAAATGAAAGCTCTTGAGAGGGGTACATCGTCTGTTACCCCTCTCTAGAGCTTTCATTTACCTCTCACATTCGTCCCCCACTCTCATACATAAACTCTCACTAAATTGTATTTTTTATTCCCGGAGTTATTTTTTTTTTTATGACCATGGAATATTAGTGTTTAAGCCTTTATTATTATATCCTTACTCTGTCCTGGACATTGAGTTCTACCTGGATTCTATCCTCTTGGAAATTTTTATATGTATATGTATGTGTATGTATGTATTTTTATATATATATATTTATATATTTTATATATATATGTGTGTGTGTGTGTGTGCATATTAACCACTAATATTATCTATCTATCTATCTATCTATCTATCTATCTATCTATCTATATATATATATATATATATATATATATATATAGGTAATGTTGAAACCATGAAACACATTCCTGATTTTTCTAGTTAAAAGCTTTACTTGTTATTTTAACTTTTATTTTATTTTTCAGTACTTTTTAATACTATGGTTTCTGGTCTGATTCAACTCTGAGCATTAACCTTTTATATATATATATATATATATATATATATATATATATATATATGTGTGTGTGTGTGTGTGTGTGTGTGTGTGTGTGTGTGTGTGTGTGTGTGTAGTTTATGAAAAACTAGGTAATCCGTATGGGTAAACCTAAGGAGGATAAAATCCAGAGAGCTCAATGTAAATCCAGAGCAAATAATTTAAATAAAAACAGACCACTTTAAGGTTCCATGTAATAAATTATTTCACCACAGCCCTTTTAAAGGACTGCGGATCATCAGACTTTACTTCCAAAGTTTGAAACAAAAAATGAAAAGAAATTTACACATTTTTGACTGGCCGTATTACACATATGTAAATTAACGAAGTGAGGAAGTGAGGGGGAGAGAGAAGACGAGTGAATTAGCAGATATTGACACATTTAAACGGTTAACTTAACCTTTAAAGTCGCCTGTTTTTTTTTTATATATATATATATATATATATATATATATATATATATATATATATATATATATATATATGTGTGTGTGTGTGTGTGCATGTTTGAAAATTTAGTTAAAAATAAAATATATCTATAAAAAGAGAATATGAATAAAAAACAAAGAAACATTTTCTTTACCAACCCGTTTCGTTCCTTGAGGTTATTTATCATGATAAATGAATGTTTATATAATTATTTACCTTGATAAAGTCCCTCGAGGGATGAAACGCATTGGTAAGGAAACGTTTCTTTTGCATATATACATGTGTGTGTGTGTTTGTGTGTGTGTGTGTGTAGAAATGTGTGTGTGCTTAGTCGAACATAGAAATAAAGGAAGACATAGAAAAAAAGTAACAGATTTCCAGTTTGTATTCTTTTAAGAAGCGCTGTAAATAAGGGAAAAATGGTCACTCATACATAGAATCAAAGATATACAGCTGACCTTTCTGCGATGCAAAATTTGAAAAGAAGGTTTCGAAAATTAGACACCCACAGGACACATTGAAGTCAAGAAGTACAGAAAAAACAACGTGTAACAGCTTGTGTAAATGGATGGCAGAACAGGGATGAAGAAGGATAGTAAAAAGTTAAAGCTCCGGATGTTGTGGAGTACCGTTATCGCCCAAGTCCTGTAATTAAACCATACATAGAAGATGAAGTAATTAATTGTGAGTCTGGCATTTCTAAATCATGAAAGAATTCAGCATTTGGACGAATGTCTATGATGCATCAATCCTGTTACTAAACAATTTCTTTGAAAAGAAGGAAAAGATACAAAGTTCCTACACAAACAACTTGCATCAATAAACCCTACTATCTATATCTATCTATCTATCTATCTATCTATCTCTCTCTCTCTCTATATATATATATATATATATATATATATATATATATATATATATATATATAAAGAATAATCACACATAGAATTAATCAGAAGTATCAATGCGATTATTGGCGACATCCGTCACTAGAAAACATAATATATGCATTAAAATCCTGTTCATCCATAGTGCGAGTTTTGATCCTTGAAGAAAACTTGTTGTCTGTAGTTTTCAGTTTATTTGATGTTAAAATGCTAGTACTTACGGACAGTCTTCCATCCATCATCAGGCATGTGTTTTTTTTCCTTATAAAATCAAAAACTTGAGACGATATACCTGTATGTCGACCGAAAGATGTTTTTTGAATATCTGCTATTATTGACGGTTGTAAGATATCGGAACGTGCAAAGACGCAACGCTAAGTTTTTCAAAATTTTTAAGTTAGAATTTTATTTAAATATTTCTTGTGATGTGTTAAATCCACGTATTCTATTTTTACAAGTGTATTCAGTTTTTATGTCATGAACTAAGTATATAGTTCAATAATATAGTGTAATGTCATAGTAGTAATTTTTTTATAGGAATTTTTTTATGTACTGCGGATCGACAGTTTTTAATAAACATAAAACATTAGGCAGCAAATGATTTACATACAAAGAATAATCACACATAGAATTAATCAGAAGTATCAATGCGATTATTGGCGACATCCATCGCTAGAAAACATAATATATGCATTAAAATCCTGTTCATCCATAGTGCTAGTTTTGATCCTTGAAGAAAAACTTGTTGTCTGTAGTTTTTCAGTTTATTTGATGTTAAAATGCTAGTACTTACGGACAGTCTTCCATCCATCATCAGGCATGTGTTTTTTTTCCTTATAAAAAAAATTCCTGACATATATTATGTTTTCTAGCGATGGATGTCGCCAATAATCGCATTGATACTTTGATTAATTCTATATGTGATTATTCTTTTATGTAAATCATTTGCTGCCTAATGTTTTTATGTTATATATATATATATATATATATATATATATATATATATATATATATATAAACATAAAACATATATATATTTATATATATATATATATATATATATATATATAAACATAAAAACATATATAATATATAAAATGTTTTATGTTTTATATATATATATATATATATATATATATATATATAAACATATAAACATTGCTTAATGTTTTATGTTTATATATATATATATATATATATATATATATATATAAACATAAAAACATATATAAACTGCTTAATGTTTTATGTTTATATATATATATATATATATATATATATATATATATATATAGGCGGGTGGGAGAGAGAGAGAGAAAGGGAAAATAACAGCTTGCGTGCTATATTGCTATTTGTGGCCGTGCGTTAAAGCTCACTGAATCCTGCTGAGTTTTTCCATACAAAAAGACACGCTGGTTCGATCTTTAGCGGCAACATTATTCTTTCTCGAATGTTCTGACCGTACACTTTGCTTAATAAATTAAGTATATTTCAAATAATAGACAATATTAACATTTGAAATAAATAGATGGAGAAAGAACTGTTTGAGATGGAAAGACATTTTACTTTTTCTTACTTTAATGGTTTTAATTTATAATTTTAATTTAAATCAACGTTAATTTTGAATTACTATCTCCTTTGTCTTATTTTTCCATCTCCTGGCCGACCATTTTTTTTTTTATCCTTTCTTGTTCTTTCTCTTTTTCGAATTTTTTCTTCCTCTTTCTTTCTTATTATTCTGTCATTCTCTCTTTCATTCTCTTTGTTCTCTTTATTTTTTGTTCTCCATATTTCTCTGTAAATTTAATCTTTCTTTTCAACGCTTTGCAACATCTTTTTTTTTTTATTTTGTTTTGTTTTTCTTTTATTGGTGGGGATTATTTTCCCAAAACGAATGACGTCATTTGGTTTCAAGTGTCGCCTGATATCGCCGACAGAGGGAGTTGTGCTTGTTTCTTATCGTACGGAATTCTGGGAACAATGGACATGAGGAAATTTAGAGGCTTCCTTCCTGGAAGCTTCGGTAAAAGCATCGAAATAATTTCGTCATTTCTTTAATGGATTTTGCTTTCCTCTACGTATGTGCGCACGCAAGCATACACACAGACACGCGCGCGCTCAGACACACACACGCACACACACACACACAACCAGACAAATACCAGTAGTGTTAAACAGAATGTACACGCATACAGGCAATCCACTCACGTCGACGCAGTCTAAACACAGGTGAGAGCATATATTCACACACGCGCACACATAAGAATGCACAATAATACAAATACACAGACGAAAACTTGCACATACTGAAGACGTTGCGTACACACGATAAACACACACATGCAAAATCGGAAATACGTGTTAAATTTGAGCAAACACTTGCAAATACGTATAGGCCTGTCATCAGTTATATATATATATATATATATATATATATATATATATATATATATATATATTCTTTTTCTGTATATATATAGTAATTCTCCTCTCATATATTTTTTCTCTATCTCTCTCTATATATTTTTTTCTCTCTCTCTCTATATATATATATATGTGTGTATATATTCTTTCTTTCTCTCACTCTCTCTCTATCTATTTATCTCACTCTCTCTCTCTCTCTATATATATATATATATATATATATATATATATATATATATCCTTTCTTTATCTCTCTCTATATATATTTATATACATTCTTTTCTCTATCTAGATATATATATACATCTATACTGTCTCTATATATATGTACATATATATATTATCTCTTGTATATATATTCTCTCTCTCCCTCTCTCTCTATATATATTCTTTCTCACTATCTCTCTCTCTATATATATTTATATTCTCTTTTCCTCCTCCTCCTCCTCTATCTCCCTCTCTCTCTCTCTCTCTCTCTCTATATATATATATATATATAGACACACACACACACACACACACCTGTATATATATATATATATATATATATATATATATATGTGGTATGTATTGTGGGTTGTAAGAATTTAACTCTTGATAATATTACTGTGACATAATGAAAGAAGAAGAGAAAGAAAGAATAAACAAATGGAGAATATATAAAAGAATGAAATTGCCAAGAGAAAGAATGAGACAGAGACAGAGGAAGAGAGAAAAAGAGAGAGAGAGAGGCAATAACAAAGAGAAAAAGAAAGAAAAATTATCAAGATCGAGTTTAGGAAAAACGAAAGTGTGGAAGAGGTCAAATGAAAGGAAGCGAAAATAAAGGAATGTAGAAAAAAGAATTAAATGACAGACATACAGACAGACAGAAAGAAAGAAAGAAAGAAAGAAAGAAAGAAAGAAAGAAAGAAAGAAGAAGACAGCCGTCAGACAGTAAGAAAGAAAGAAAGACTGATAGACAGACAGAAAGAAAGAAAGAAAGAAAGAAGACAGTCATCAGACAGTAAGAAAGAAAGAAAGAATGAAAGAAATATAAACAGAAAGAAAGAAAGACTGACAGACAGACAGAAAGAAAGAAAGAAAGAATGAAAGAAGACAGTCATCAGACAGTAAGAAAGAAAGAAAGAATGAAAGAAATATAAACAGAAAGAAAGAAAGACTGACAGACAGACAGACAGAAAGAAAGAAAGAAAGAAAGAAAGAAAGAAAGAAAGAAGACAGTCATCAGACAGTAAGAAAGAAAGAAAGAATGAAAGAAATATAAACAGAAAGAAAGAAAGACTGACAGACAGACAGAAAGAAAGAAAGAAAGAAAGAAAGAAGACAGTCATCAGACAGTAAAAAAGAAAGAAAGAATGAAAGAAATATAAACAGAAAGAAAGAAAGACTGACAGACAGACAGAAAGAAAGAAAGAAAGAAAGAAAGAAAGAAGACAGTCATCAGACAGTAAGAAAGAAAGAAAGAATGAAAGAAATATAAATAGAAAGAAAGAAAGACAGACAGAAAGAAAGAAAGAAAGAAAGAAAGAAAGAAAGAAAGAAAGAAAGAAAGAAAGGAAGAAAGAAAAAAAGAAGACTGCCATCAGACAGACAGACAGAAAGAATGAAAAAAGGAAGAATGGCAACTGAAAGAAAAGAGAAGGGTGATAGAAAATGGTGTAAGAATCTTTCAAAGTATCAATGATCAAGATAAATTAGAATTGTGTCGAAGGAGCAGGAGAAGGAGACAAAAAGAGGAAATCAAACAATGAAGATAAGAAAGACGGAAAGGAGGAAAGAAAGAAACAAACAAAGCAATATAAACAGAAAGAAAGAAAGACAGAAAGAAAAAAAGAAAATAGAAAGAAAGAAAACAGAAAGAAAGAAAAAAAGAAAGAAATATAAACAGAAAGAAAGAAAGAAAGAAAGAAAGAAAGAAAGAAAGAAAGAAAGAAAGAAAGAAAGTACGTACAACGGAGAGAGAAGGACAGATTAACGAAAAAAGAAAGCAAAAAAGACCGGGGGAGAGTTACATTTCAAAGAAAGGAAAAATAATAACAGCAATTCCTATTAATTCTTGAGAGTGGCGTAAATCTTATTGACGTGGGATTGGCGAGGCGAGTTCAATTTTCACTCTACCCTTTTCCCGTTCCTATTTAATGACTACACGTGTTTGCGCATATATAGTTGTTTCCTTTTTTAGCCTTAATAGAGAAATTAATGTCTATTGGCTTCGAGTTCTTAATAGGCCGGTAGACGTTAATTTCACTTAAAAAAAAAAGAAAGAAGATAAATTGATATTGTGTCAAAGAAGTAGGAAATAGATCCGAAGAGAGGGAATAAAAGATAAGGGAAAGAAAGAAAGCAAGAAAAAGAGTAAGAAAGAAAGGGAGAACGAACGGATGAATAACGAAAAGACAGACATGACGTATACAAGTACAGGGTGATTGAAATCCCTATTTTATGTATGAGTGACCAGCCAGGAGTCCTCAGTTAACACCCTGTAATTTTTTTTTCTTTGGGGTTGGAACAAATCTTTTATACTTAACCAAGACTTTGGAAGAACTTGAAGTGTGAATAGAAGTTATGTATTTCATACCACAAGAGTTTCTGGTGAAATCAATTGACGCGAATTCCTGGTAGCAAAAAATGGATGCTCATAATGAATTTGAAATAAAACCTCATGCTAAACGCTTTCCTCTCATATCAATTTATTGTAAAAATTATAGTAATAAATAAATTATAGGTATTTTAAAATGTGGAGTTACTTTTCTATCAAACCGTGTGCGTATATATATATATATATATATAAGCATATTTCGCTGTATCACAGCGCACCCGTGTGGCCAGACGTGCTATTGCTTCAAGCCGGGATCGAAACTCGACCGATTTGTCATCAGTCAGAGACCCTAACACTGAGGTACGAAACACAGCTGAGAAATGTGGGTTTTAACGCATTACATACGAAATCAGATATAGTAGACATTTATTGTCTGTTATATTTAAAAATATGTGTGTGTGTGTGTTAAAAGTGTGTATACAGTGTGACCCGGATATAAGAGAGTTGTCGGGACCGGAGAAGAAGTCTCTTATATCCGGCTTTCTCTTATATCCGGGTTTTGTCTATTTTGTTTACATTAACACAGGCTCTAATTTGGGACCAGAGAAAATCTCTCTTATATCCGGGTCTCTTATATCCGGGTCTCTTATATCTGGGTTACACTGTATATATATGTATTTATAGAAAGTGAGACGAAAGGAGAAAAGAAAATTTGGAAAAAAGAAAAAGAGAATATATGAAAACATCGAAAGAAAGCAAAAGAAAGAAAGAAAGAAAGAAAGAAAGAAAGAAAGAAAGAAAGAAAGAAAGAAAGAAAAAGAACGAAAGAAAGAAAGGAAAATGAGAAAATGCTTAAAGAAAATAAGGTAAATAGAAAGAGAGACGAAAGGAGAAAAACATCTGGAAAAGAAAGAAGACAATATAAGAAAAAAATTGAAAGAAAGAAAGAAAGAAAGAAAGAGATAACGAACGGACGTATGACGGAGAGAGAGAGACAGGATGTATAAAAGTAGAAAGAGTAAAAAGAAAAGACTGAGGAGGAGTAATGTATCAAAGACGCAGAGAGAGAAAAAAACAGTAAAAATTGATATTTATTTATTCACGTCTACCGGCCTATTAAGAGCTCGAAGCCATTAGACATTAATTTCTCTATTAAGATAAAACAAAACATCAAAGGAGTTATGCACAAAAATGTGTACCTATTAAATGTGAGGAGGAGAAGTTACAGCGAAAAATGAACTCGCCAATTCCAACTTTATCTTCACATAAGCTCTATCCGTGATATTGAGCCCAAAATCCACAGACGGATGATGCCATGTGATCTGGTCTGGCTTAAAGGCTACCATCACTTTCTCACAGACGAGTTGTGACTTCCTTCTGTCTTTCAAGGCAACTGCTCAGACGAGCTACTTTCACAGGCAGCCCAACTGCATGAATTTAAGCGTACTACTAGGTTGGCATCTCGGCCCCACCCTTTCATCGTTGAAACATTTAAATGTAACCACCTCTTCAAATCGACGTTGAATTAGTGTTGCGAGTTGATTTGTTGCGTTAATATTTAATAGGTCCATGTGTTTCAGTATATATTCAAAATTGTTTAGCTTGTTTTTAATGGAAAAAATGAAATTAATATCTACCGACCTAATCGAATACTTTACTCGGCCGGAGGACATTATTTCATTTTTTTTAAGTGAAAAAGAGGAATAGATACCGTGTCGAAGGAGAGTGGGCAAGTAAGAAAGAAAGAAAGAAAGAAAGAAAGAAAGAAAGAAAGAAAGAAGACAGCCATCAGACAGAAAGAAAAAAAGACAAAGAGACAGTAAGAAAGAAAGAAAGAATGAAAGAAATATAAACAGAAAGAAAGAAAGACAAACAGAAAGAAAGACAGAAAGAAAGAAAGAAAGAAAGAAAGAAAGAAAGAAAGAGAGAAAAAAGTAAAAAGAAAAAAAAGAAGAGAGGCATCAAACAGAAAGAAAGAAAGAAAGACAAACAGACAGAAAGAAAGTAAGAAAACAAGAAAGAAAGAAAGAAAGAAATATAAACAGAAAGAAAGATAGACAGACAGACAGACAGAGAAGGGGCATAGAAAATGGTGTAAGAAACTTTGAAAGTATCAAAGATCAAGATAAATTAGAATTGCGTCGAAGGAGCAGGAGAAGGAGACAAAAAGAAGAAATCAAACAATGAAGATAAGAAAGACAGAAAGAAAGAAAGAAAGAAAGAGAGAGAGAGAAAGAAAGAAAGAAAGAAAGATAAACAGAAAGAAAGAAAGACAGAAAGCAAAACAGACAGAAAGAAAGAAATAAAAAGAAAAAAAGAAAGAAAAACAGACAGAAAGAAAGAAAGAAAGAAATATAAACAGAAAGAAAGAAAGAAAAAAAAAGACAGCCATCAGACAGTAAGAAAGAAAGAAAGAAAGAAAGAATGAAAGAAATATAAACAGAAAGAAAGAAAGACAGACAGAAAGAAAGAATGGCAACTGAAAGAAAAGAGAAGGGTGATAGAAAATGGTGTAAGAATCTTTCAAAGTATCAATGATCAAGATAAATTAGAATTGTGTCGAAGGAGCAGGAGAAGGAGACAAAAAGAGGAAATCAAACAATGAAGGTAAAGAAAGAAAGAAAGAAAGAAAGAAAGAAAGAAAGAAAGAAAAAAGAAAGAAAGAAAGAAAGAGAGAAAGAAAGAAATATAAACAGAAAGAAAGAAAGAAAGAACATGCAACTGAGAGTGATAGAAGGTATTAAAGTAAAAAGAGAAAGAATGAAAGGCATTAATACTTTTCTACGTCCTATACGCCCCCGCGAAATATATGTTAAATAGCATAATACAGACTATCTCTAAAGTCTGGAGTGGCAATGACGTAAGGGCGAAGGGAAAACTGAATTCAAAACGGTGGAACCACATTACCATTATAACAAAGTGGCATGGTAATTCCAGGATAATACAAACGGGATCTGTGGAGAGCCATGATCGCTTGTGTCTTGAAGAGACATAACATTTGAAGAAAAATTGTGCTGCGAAAAGAAACAAAAACAGAAAGGGAACTCTGAATGAAAAAGAGAATCAAACAATGAAAACAACGGAGAAAGAAACAATGATATAAAAAACAGAAATAAACGATAAAAAAGAAAAAGAAAGAAGCTATAAAAGAAAAGGAGAAAGAAACGACGAAAGAGAAGGTGAAAGAAAGAAACGAAGAAAGAGAGGGAAAAAGAAAAGATAAAAGAGAAAGTGAAGAAAAGAAATGTTGACAGATAAGGGAAAATAAACGATGAATGATGAGACGAAAGAGAAGGAGAAAGAAGCAATGAAATTGAAGGAGAAAGAAACGATGGTGGAGAAGGTGAAAGAAAGAAATGCTTAAAGAGAAAGAGAAAGAAAGAACGAAAGAGAAGGAGAAAGAAACGACGAAAGGGAAGATGAAAGAAACGAAGGAAGAGAAAAAAAGAAATGGTGAAAGAAAAAATGAAAGAAACGATGAAAATGAAAGAGAAAAAAAAACGAAGAAAAAGAAGGCGAAAAAAAAACGATGAATGAGGAGGAGAAACAAACGATGAATGAGAAGGACAAACGATAAAAGAGTAGGAGAAAGAATTGCTGAGAGATACGGCGAAAGAAAGAAAAGATGAAAGAGAAAGAGTAAGAAACGATGAATGAAAAAGAGAAGGAAAAAACGATAAAAGAAATGAAAAAAGAAAGTAATGATGAAAGAGATGGCGAAAGAAACGATGAAAAAGAAAACACAAGAAAGAAACGATGAAAAGAGGGAGAAATCCACTATGAAAGAGAAAGTGAAGGAAAAGAACGATGAAAGAGAAGAAATAAAGAAACGAAGTATAAGAAGTAGAAAAGAAGGATGAAAGAAAAATAAGTTGAAAGAAACGATGAATGAATAAGACAAAGAAAAAGTGAAAAAAAGAAACGATGAAAGAAAAAAAACGTTGAATGAGAAGGTGAAGGAAAGAAACGATTAACGAGAAGGAGAAAGAAACGAAGATAGAGAAGAAGGCGACAAGAAATATAAAACAGAAAGTAAATGAAAGAAACGGTGTAAGAGAAAGAGAAAGAAAGAATGGAAGCGAAGGAGGAAGAAACGATGAAGGAGAAGGTGAAAGAAAGAAACGATTAAAGAGAAGGAGAAAGAAACGATAAAAGTGAAGGAAAAGGAAACGATAAAGAGACTGTGAAAGAAAGACTATAAAAGAGAAGGCGAAAGAAACGATGAAAGAGAGAGAGAAAGAATCTATGAAAGAGAAAGTGAAGGAAAGAAACGATAAAAGAGGAGAAAGAAACGATGAAGGAAAACGTGAAAGGAACGATCGATTCTTTCTCATTCTCTTTCATGTTTACTTTCATCATTTTTATCGTTTCTTCCACCTTCTCCTTCATCGTTTCTTCCGCCCTCTCTTTCCTCGTTCCTTTCATCTTCTCAGTCAACGTTTCTTTCAATTTCTCTTTCATCGCTTCTTTCTCCTTCTCTTTCATCGTTCCTTTCTCCTTCTCTTTCAACGTTTCTTTCATCTTCCCTTTCATCGTTTCTTACATCATTCTTATAGTTTCTTTCACATCCTCCTTCATTGTTTATTTTCCTTCTCTTTCATCGATTTTTCATCTCTTTTCTCGATTATTTCTTCTTTATATCATTTTTTCCAACTTTTTTTTTACATAGTTTCTTTCTTCTTCTCTTTCATTGTTTCATTCACCTTTTTCTTCGTCGTTTCTTTCTTCCTCTCTTTCATTGTTCCATTCACCTTTTTCTTCGTCGTTTTTTTCTTCTTCTCTTTCATTGTTTCATTCACCTTTTTCTTCGTCGTTTCTTTCTTCTTCTCTTTCATCGTTCCATTCGCCTTATACTTCATCGTTCCCTTCTCTTTCATCGTTTCTTTCTCCTATTCATCTTTCCTTTCACCTTTTCTTCATCATTTCTCTCTTCTTTTCTTTCATCACTTCTTTCCCCATCTCCTTCATCGTTTCTTCCTCCTTTTTCTTTCATCTTTTTTCATCTTTTATTTCATCGTTTTTTTCATCTTTTCTTTCATCGTTTCCTTTTCATCTTTCCCTTAACATTTTCTTCAATATTTCATTTTCCCTTTCTTCTTTCCTTTCACCTTTTCTTCTTCATTTCTTTCTCCTTTTCTTTCATCGTCCCTTTTACCTTCTCCTTTATCGTTTCTTTCTCCTTCGTGTTCATCGACTCTTTTCAACTACTCCTTCAACGTTTCTTTCTCTTTCTTTTTGATCGTTCCTTTCATCTTCTCTTTCATCGTTTCTTTTCTCCTTTTCATCGTTTCTTTCACCTTTTCCTTCATCGTTTCTTTCTCCTTCTGTTTCATCTTATCTTTCTTTCACCTCCTCTTTCATCGTTTTTTTCTTTCTTTCTTTCACCTTTTCTTTCATAGTTTGTTTCATTTATTTCTCAGTAAGCTTGAACAGTGTTTTAAGTAAAGAACAGAAAGAAAAATCTTTTTAAGTGCTATATGGAACAGGAAAATGTGGAGAGCCATGATTTCCTACGTCCTGAAAAACTACATTGAGTCAAATCAGCTCTAAGAATAATCACTATAAAAGAAAATTCGCCCTGTTCAAGGGAAGTAATTCTACAGAAAACATATTGAGTTGCCTCCCATGAAATTAGCTGCGCATCTAAATATAATGCATTGTTTGTTTTTTTAAATGGTTTCTTACATTTTCGTGAAAGTTTAACAATAAATTAGCCTCATATAAAATACAGATTAATATAAATAAAATAACTGACACATATAAAAGCTGTGTAAACCAAAACAAAAAACAAAAAAAAACAAAAGAAAACAAGCGAAATTCAAAGAAAATACTTTTTTCTTTTTGTGTGATGTGGGTGCGTGATTGTGTTGACATCCGTGTATTTCTGTAGGTTACTTGTTTCCCCGCACTTGCGTTTGTGTAAGCCAATTCCCCTCTGTCACATTCCCGTGCCTAGGCTATGATATATCTCCACAGCTTTTATTTTTGTGAGTTGCCTTGCCTTCTATAGAAATATAGTGGAGTGATGTTCGTTTGACTTCGACACTGCTCCTAGTAGGGTGGTAGCACCTGTTAGGGACCCAACTCTAATTAAATAGTAAACCTCCAAACTGAGGTAAAAACAGTACAATATAAAAATTAGTAGCGATGCATTTTCATAGTAAAATGTTTTTTAAAAATAAAGATTACCAGCAATACATTTTTGAAAAAAAAAATGGCAAAGCTCACAAGAAAATAAAATTTGAGCATGAAATAACCCATTATCTGTTGTCCTCATCTTTGTCGCCATATTCATTACAACGTTTCGGCCCTTCAGTATTTGTCTATATTTCTGAGATGAGGTATTATGTACATTATTTACATTATTCGGACTATTGTCCTCATCTTTGTTCACATATTTATCACAACGTTTCGGCCGTTCAGTATCTGTTGTATGCCCCGACCTTCTTCAGGTGGTTGGAATGTCGAACTGGACCCTTTATTTCGCTCACTGGGGTAGACTGCTCTAGTTCCACATGCCATGTTTAATTAATGTCAGTTATCAGTTATCTCCTGTTAATTCCCCTCTGCAAGTTCTTCACTGCCTTATCTGGGTATGGAACTCAAGGACACATGGCACAATCGATAAATGCGTTAGTTAGATCCAGTGACAGGACCCAAAGAGTGTGAGGTCAATACCCGTTTAAGGCAGTCAAAACGATAAAATATAGTCGTCTCTTCTACTCCAACAGCTTCTTCTCTCGCACTTCCCGTCTGTGGAACTCTCTTCCCCTTACTTGGTTTACCGATGACTATAATCTTCAATATTCAAGCGTAATGTCAATCGACATCTGACTCACTGAGATTGTTTTCTGTTCTTCTCTGTATCCTATACCCGATCACGCCTCTTTACTCTTGTTCTCAATCCTCTGTAACCCCTTGCATGCCAGTAGCATTCCCGCTTTACTTGGAGAGAATTGCTTAAAAAATACCAACTTATTTATTTGTATTTAAATCATCCGATTATTATTATTATTATTATTATTGATTTCTGTTGTATGCACATTTTCTTTCAAGTCTAAACCTGAGAACTAAGATCAGAAATGGCTTCATGATATTTTGCACTGAGCATTTTCTGAAAAAAAACAAGCACCTAAGATCACAGATATTTTACAGAGATAAAGCCTTTCGTAAGGTGTGGGCTGTAATTGTGAGTACAGTTTATTATTATTATTATTATTATTTTAAAATTTGTTTTTGATTTGTATTTATTTCACAATCACATGCCGGGCCATAACCAATGACCTATGACTGGTGATTATTATTTTTTTTTTTTACTTCCACTTAATGACACAAAAGAAAGCTATTAACTAAAAAACTATATATGGACAAAAGTCATCCCATATCATGGACTGTGACTGTTAGAACTATGTTTTGATTTCCTGGATAGGTGTCGCATCTGGGATTTTGTTGATGTGTTGTTGAGTTCCTTTTCTTATCAGACCCAAAGCTCCAACCACAACAGCAGCAGTTTTAGTTTTAAGTGGCAAATTTTTTTTTCTATTTCTATCTCCAGTTTTTTGTATTTGTTTAGATTTACAAAAACCTTCACAGATATGTTTTTTGTCACAATTTTACACTCATGCAAATCAGTGGGCAAACTTTTTTTCTTTTATGTTTTTATAATATCTGGAAGATTTGCTTGCATTGATCGATCTGTGTTGATAGAAAAATCTCAGAGGATGATAAGATCTGTTCCTTCAATTACATATTCAGGATGATGTCCATACCAATTAACAGCTGTTTTTTATCCCGTAATGTTGACAAATCTTCCAGGTCATGACAATTTTTCTGCTCATTGGTGTTAGTACTGAGCATCCGGAGATAAAGTGATCAAATTTCAATGTATTGGTCACAGAAACTACATTTTGCGTCTGTATTGTGCAACATATTTGCTTGGTAGTTATGCAGAATTAGTTTCTGGTCTTGTGCAATAAAATAAACCTTTCAGTTTGTTATGGTGAAACACACCTATTCTATAGTTAATAGACTCGCCAACCTAAAATAAGTAGGAGTAGTAAGAGAAACGAGGGTCAGTCGATGTCGGACGGCAGTTAGTCGAATACGAAAGTATCAGTGACCACAACAAGATTACTCTGCGTAATACCTATTATATCAAGTTCCTAACGTTTTGTACGTCGAACCTATTTTATGACCCACTTAATACAAATAGAAGCCTTCACTGCGAAATAACTCCAAAACACAGTTTTACCTTTGTCCTGAACTCCTTAGCCACTGTTGGTTTGTGTATCAGCAATTTTGCTTCGAAGAAGAGACTGGCTATGTAGATCCCATCCAGCACTTAACACAATTTACGGAGAACCGAAACCAATCTTTCTTCAGCTGAAACAAAAACGATAACAATTTGCGGGCCACTGCCACCGAGCGGACAGGGAAATCGTCTCATCCTTACTCCCAGGGCAACCTTCTGGAATTGTCTTCTCAGGAAAATTGACTTTCCCCGGACACGATAGCTCGAGACACAGGGCTGGACATTGAGGATCCGGGGAAAGCAATAGAGGACCGACTAGGGTGGAAAGGAATTGTCAACGGAGTTCCGACCAGTCATAGGGAGGTCGAAGGATAATGATGATGATGATGATGATTATGATGATGGCGATGATGATGATTATGATGATGATTATGATGATGATGATGATGATGGCGATGATGATGATGATGATGGCGATGATGGCGATGATGATGATGATGATGTAGAGTCGTTTGGCGCAAACTTTCTTCTATTTATTTTTGAGGAAGAAAAATGGAAAATCGTATTTTCTGAATTATTTCTGAGAAATAATGAGAAACATGATTTTTAGCCAAATGACACCCCTTACTAAAGACCTTGGGGGGGAATCTAGGCGTGGTTAATGACATCAGAGCGAGCGGAACGTATTTCTATATTTATGGACGGTCACCGGCTCCCAGCAATAAGGAAGAAAAAAAAAAGGCTAAAAACAAACACATAGCCAAAAAGTCAGTAACTGATGATAGCCAGAGTGTACTTACCTGAAACGTTATATCTGTAACAACATCTGTTATAATCAAGACGAGAACGACAGTTCGGAATAATCGAAGCATATTCGATCAGTTTTTTTTTGTTTTTTCTTTAAAGTGAATTTTGTTAAATTTTTATTTCAAAATTAAAATTTAATCGGACTTACCTTTTCAATTAACAAGGCCCGCGTGCCCGCTTTGGGCTGCTGACGGAAGTCTTTCTCATCGGGGGTGGTGGCCGTGTTGGCCGTAGTGGGAGTCGTGGCCGTGGGTGGTGTCGTCGGCACAGTCACTGCGTTTGCTGTGTCAGCCATCTCGCAACTCTTGACCTACCCAAGAAGAAGAACAGAAAAATAAACATTGTGGCACCATTTAACGAGGCAGAAAAAGAAAAGAAAGAAAAGAAGAAAAAGAGAGGCTAAGGACCGAATCGTGGATGATAAGCAGAACACACACACGGCTAAGAGACAATGGATAAGGGATATTTTGATAAGTAACAAATGGCGAAAGGGTGTCATTACAATGACAGGGAAATTCTGAGTAAAAAGAAAGGGAAAGAAAGAAAGAATCAGATATGTTTTGGCGATGGCTGTGTTATCTAAGTATATGAAAACAAACTATTGGTACGGGAAGGCATCTTATTATCAACTACAGACCGACTGGCCAAAGAAAAATTCAAATGAAAATGTTATTTCGATAAGTGACGAAAAACAGGCAACTAAAAGGACTTTGGACAGATATGAAAAATTAAAAGCCACCCACGAGTGTCCGCTGACCGATTTCCTTCGACGGAACATCCTTGGCCTGCGATAATAAAATTATGTTATCAGAAATATGTACCGAAGGGAAATGAATGGGAATTTAGAAATGTCTTTTCGGATGACGTTGGCCGTGTTAAGAAGACCACCCATTCTGATAATTGGCGATAAAATAATTGACGAAGACCAGGTGTAGAACAAGAGTTATGACCACCGCCGTTGCGGCTAGGGAAAATGACAACGGCGATTAAGAGGGAGAAAAGGAAAAGAAGGGATAATTTTTTTTAGTTAAGCAAGATATTTTTTTTTCCTGAAACAAAACCGCGGATTCGTCTACGCCCGACTAAGACATCATTGGTCAAGTGGTGATCACGTGACGCACGAAGGAGGAGGAAAGATATTTTTTTTAGTTAAGCAAGATATTTTTTCCGAAACAAAGCCGCGGATTCGTCCACACCCGACTAGGACATCATTGGTCAAGTGGTGATCACGTGACGCACGAGGGAGGCTATCGCCGCCCATCCAGTGTGTAGGTATGAGAAGTTGCTACGAAGAAGTGAGGAGGTCAGTTCACGCCCTCTGAAGTATGGTGAGAAGGTGGGAGTGAGGAAAGGTTCCCAAAAATGGAAAAAAGTGGAAATTCCTAACCAGAGAGGTAGATATGTATTTAGAATTATCGAGGAAACCTCGACGCCGACAGACCCACCCCGGTTTTGGTCGGCGTCCATATAAGCGAAGCCACAACGAGCAGAAATCAGTTCCAGTAAGTTCCAGTTCCAATTTCAGTTTGAGTTGGAGTTGCAGCGAAGAGTCAGTCTCCAGTTGAAGCCGCCTCGCATATAGTTGACCAAGATTCACGCAAATTCCGGATTCCTCTTCAACCCAAGAACAATTATTTTGAAGAGCGACTTAGATCCAGACCACCGAAATAAGTTTTTTCGACTTTCGTCCGAACACACACCGAAAACCCATTTCTTAGAGAGCAAACAACTTGAAGCGTTAAAACTCGCCTAACGGAAAACGACGTGTCACAATCCATAGAACGGGTCGGGAGATAGATGCAGTCCTATGTATCGAACAACTAAACATAAAGTTTGTTACCTTTTTCTTTGATACTTTGAACTTTTGAGTTTTCATTTTCTTTTCTTTTATGCAGATTTGTGTGGTATCACCCCCGTTGAACTCGGTTTGCATTACGGCCCCAACCACTGTTTGATCTCGTCTGCCTAAGATCAATTCACAACGTGAGTAGGCAGACTGGGGATCAATGCAGTTACCTTGGTAACCAGGCGTTGGAAGCGAGTTGTGAACGGCGAGGCTGATATCAAATCTAACCAGATTCCTACCCGAATCACCAAAAGGTTAGAACGTCACATTTGGGTGCCGCGACCGATACCAAGCCAGTTGGTCGTCACAGGACGAGACAACATGACTGACGCAACAGGCGGACGTCACGTTTGGACCAGCGACACCCGAACGGAGCAGCGAGGAGCGAACGGCTGGCGCCGCGGCGAGGACGTCACAATTGGTGCTGTTTAGGGACGTCACAGTTGGTGCCGTGGTAGACCAGGATAGAACGTCACGGTTGGCGCTGTGACCAGGGGACGACGTCACACAATGACGCCCTGTTTTCAATTTATCACATTAAAGAACAACAGAAGTAAAGAAAAGATTACAGAGAAACCTCGTTTCTCGAACGTCTCACGTGTCGAACAAATCGGTTTTCGAACAGAAAAACCTTGGTTATCGAACAAAATTTCGTTTATCGAACAACATTGCCGAACCGAGCCGATCCGAGCAGATCCGAGCCGATCCGAGCCGATCCGAGCCGAACCGAGTTAACCCGAACGGTATAATTTCCGAGTCGACAGCCGTATTGTATACATTCGTGTGTTGTGCTATTGCTTTTCTTTTCCAATTTCATTGCACTGTGCTATTTATTATTCTCTTCATTAGTCTTTATTCACGGCTTCAAAGAAAACTAGGAATGATATTGGTAACGTAAAAAGAAAAGTTGAGAGAAAAATTGATAAAATCCAAAGACGGATATGCAAAGTAATTGGCCCTGATCTGGCATCTCGTCTGCAGTTGTTCTCTTACAGACGTGCCGTTGCCTCCCTCTGTCTTTTTTACAAATATTTTCACGGTAACTACTCCGATGAGCTGCTTTCGCTGGTTCCCAGACTTCATGAATTTAATAGTTCACTAGACTGTCATCTTGCTCTCAATGTCGAAACTGTTAAATGTAGCTGTCTCTTCTACTCCAATAGCTTCATGTCTCGCACTTCTCGCCTGTAGAACTCCCTCCTCATTTCCTGTTTCCCTGGTAGCTAAAATCTTCAACTATTCAAATGTAATGTCAATCGACGTCTCCAGAAGCCCTGATTTATCCCCTAATCGTCTCTTCATCCTTTCCTCTATCACTCATCTTTGTTTTCGCTCATACTCTGAAACCCTTTGCGTGCTAGTGGCTTCCCACCTTGCTTGGGGTTGAATGCTTATAAAAAAACAAAAAAACTAAAAAACAATTGTTGATGATATTGTCTCTTCCTACTCAGTTTAATATGGCGAAATCAGTTCTTATAAATAAAGAGACAATCATGTCTTTCCTCCCCACTTTCTAAACAATAACATCACTTTCCTTCCCCTTACGCCATCAACTCTCCTACTTACAGGTATGGTAAAATTAAAGTGTTCATCTATATTTTATCCGTTTAGTATTGAGTTTATTTATTTATTTTCTTATATTTAATTAATTTCATTAGTTTTGTGTATAAACTTGTGCACAAAGTAATTTTGTAAAAGTTTAAATAAGCAATCATCTTGGGAGCAGAAACGGATTAATCCATTTTACATTGATTCCTAATGGAAAAATAATTTCGGTTAACGAACATTTCGGGTTACGAACGGGCTTCAGGAACGAATTAAATTCGTGAACCGCGGTTCCATTTTACTAAATTCTAACGTATTTAACGCAGATATTTGTCCTCCAATATGGCAGTGAATGCTGGACAATTTCATCAAAAATGAAGAAGAGCCTTTAATCAACAGAAACGTGTTTCTACAGAACGATGCTGAGGATAGCATGAACTAATCATTTGTTCAACGACTAAACTTTAGAGAGAATGAAGAACAAAATAGAAACTTATAATTAACATCAAAAAGAGACATTTGAAATGACTAGGGCGTATACTGAGGAAAGAGAGCTTGGAAAATCTGATACACACAGGACATATTGAGGGCAAGAGGGACAGAAGAAATCAACGTATAGCATAGTGAGATTGAGTAAATGGATGGTGGAACAGGGTTTAGGAAAAATAACAAAAAGATAAAATTTATTAATTACTAGAAAGAAGAGGAAATTGTGGAGAGCCGTGATTGCCAACATCCTGAAGAGATACGATACATAAAGAAGAAGACATGAACGAATTAATATCCGTCCTTGGTATATAACGATAACTATATATGCTTCCTGGGTAAGATGATAAACTAAATCCGGCAGCAAGGCCTTTGTTCGGGGGTTTTGAAGAGCATGGAGCCACCTTTTATTTGCTGTTGTTTCCAGGTCGACTCTGACCCGGGCTGGTAGCACCTGATAGGGTCCCAGCTATGGAAAAAAGGGGTCAAAACACTATGAAAGTGTAAAAATAGGTTTTAATATCAGAATACGTTTTTGGAAAAATTATTTCCAGCAGTACATTTTTGAAAATAAGAATATTACCAGCAATACATTTTTGGAAAAAATATTATCAATAATAAAAATCCTGTCGGCATTAAATAACCCATTTAGGGTGGTATGCCATAAAACAAAACAAACCAAACCTATATATACTGAGATAGATGCTAAAATTTTTGGCTAAATTTAGGTCACAGATTTACCGCCTTGCGCTTCGAGGGAAAATCGATTGATTAATGTCCTTGTCAGCCAATTTGGAGTGAGGCATCTTCAAATATTTTATCGCTTTTTCCTAAACACACTTTCATTTTTCGAGATAGATAGATAGATAGATAGATAGATAGATAGATAGATAGATAGATAGATATGAAGAAACTTGGATACTTGGATAGATATCTAGATAGATAGATACGAAGAGACTTGGATAGATAGATAGATAGATAGATAGATAGATAGATAGATAGATAGATAGATAGATAGATAGTATATTAAACAATATTAGTAACAATATAAATTTTGTCGGCATTAAATAACCCATTCAGGTTGATATGCCGTAAAACAAACCAAACTAAACGAATATATACTGAGATAGATAGATAGATAGATAGATAGATAGATAGATAGATAGATAGATAAACAAAATTAGCAACAATATAAATCTTGTCGGCATTAAATAACCCATTCAGGTTGATATGCCGTAAAACAAAACAAACTAAACAAATATATACTCAGATAGATAGATAGATAGATAGATAGATAGATAGATAGATAGATTAATAAACAATATTAACAACAATATAAATCTTGTCGGCATTTTTGGAAAATGTTTTAACCAGTATTACATTTTAAAAAGAAATATGTTACAGCAATACAGTTTTGTAAAAATATTACCAACAATACATTTTCGGAAAATATATTACTAACAATAATCTTGTCGGCATTATGTAGAAGATGTAGAAGCTTTGACTGTTGAATGTCTTTTTTCAAAACTTAAATGTTATGATTACTTTTGCGAGCAATTTTAATTGAATAGGATATACAATGCCTTGCCGCGCTTAAATCCAGGTAGCATATCACAAACAACTAAAATACAAATAACGTAAGCCATAATTTAATAGAGAATCCCAATCTATTATAAACGATTCTAAAAGCTATTATAATACCAAACACCCAATATTAAATAAAATATTTTTCACCATATGAGATCGTATATTGAAGTGTGTATTAAAAAAGGAAACCTATAAATGCACGATATATACTTTTTTGATTGACCATTAAAGATTGAGTGTTGCGAATAGCATTATCTATAACTGACTTAAATTCAAATTCCACCAACCTAAAACAGGCTAGAATTTAGTCACATACATCATGCTTAGCATACTAATCATTTCCAACTCATGACAATGATATTTGAAAGTAGTCGAATAAAGAAATAATATGAACCTTAGACAATCTGTCGATATTTCTAAGATGAGGTATTGTAATTATGTACATTATTTACATTGTTCAGACATTTTTCCTCATTATTAGTGCCATATTCACGACGTTTAGGCCGTTGCATGCTCCGGTCTTCTTCAATATCTGTCTTTATTTCTAAAATGAAGTATTGTTACTATTTACACTATTTATATTGTTCAGACTGTTGTCCTCATCTTTATTGTCATATTCACGGCGTTTAGGCCGCTGTACGCTCCGGCCTTCTTCAATATCTGTCTTTATTTCTAAGAAGAGGTATTGTAATTATTTACATTATTTACATTGTTCAAACTGTTTTCCTCATCTTTAGTGCCATATTCACGACGTTTCGGACTTTGTATGCTCCGGCCTTCTTCAGGTGATTGGAATTTCAAACTGAACACTTTATTTCGTCAACCGGATTAGACTGTCGTAGTTCCACGTGCCATGCCTCTGCCTGGTGTCTCAGTTATCTCCTTCATACAGTGATATGCTCAAGGACACATTGTTCAATGGATAAAAGGGTTTTTGGATCCAGTGATTGATCCAAAAAGTTGTGAGTTCGATACCTGGCTACTCCAGTGGTGAACAAAATCGTGCAGCGTTGTGTAAAAGGGAGACAGCTGAGACCTCCGGAAGAGCAATAAAAATGTAATTATACATTCTTATTGCTCAAAGTAGAGTCCAGTAGTGTTATAAAAACTTCGCAAAATTCCAGTAAGATAGTTTTAATCATTTCTAAGATACACCGATTCGATTCAGAACTTAATCTAACAATTGGACAATTTTGCTGTTACACCTGATATATATATATATATATATATATATATATATATATATATATATGAAAAAGTATAGTTTTATGGTGTGGTATATTTATGGGAGGAAGTGTTCAATATCAGAGATAAAGCGTATGTAAATGTAAATTGAACATTGAAGTCAACATTGCCTGTCTCTGAGTGTTGACTTCAATATTCACTTGATATATATATATATATATATATATATGTGTGTGTGTATATAAAAGTGAACATTGAAGTCATATATATATATATATATATATATATATATATATATATATATATATATATTTTAAAAAATATTTTCCTTCGCTGCATAAGAGTTCTCATGTTTCAAAAACTAGAGTCGAAAACCTTAATATAATTATTAAAATTAAATTGAATTAATGTATCAAACCCTATTTCATCCTCAAGCGAAAATTTAGGAATAACCAATCTTGAAATTTACGCATCTTTATAAGTATGTTCATTCGCAAAATTAATTACTATGGAAACTGTTGGGGTGAACATTATTTTTAAAAAAAATAACTCTATGGTGCACTGTTAAAAATAAAAAAAAATACTAAAGAATTCCGAATTGTGTTCTTTCCTATTTTTCTACATATCTGCACACACACACACACACACACACACACACACACACACACACACACACACACACACACACACACACAAGTTTCATTGAAACGACTGATAAGGCTCTGTGATTAGTCTTTTAATTATTATTTTTTTCTTGTTTTGGTACAAGTAATGTCTTTTTTGCTCAGAATTTGGTGTTATTGTAATCATGAGATCAATTCCTGGCAGTGTATTCTTGAACTAAGTAATAGCGAACAATTTTGGAAGAGTTCTAGGAATAAGAACTAGACAAACTATTCTTAGACATAGCCAGTTTGAACAAGAAGAGTCCACCACCTCCCGTAGATTAAATAAACAGTTCAGTTCGGAATTCCCTCAAGATTACCCGGACCGACATGAATATGGTGAAGCCCGGAGGTGGCAAAATGGCCGAAAATTTATGATAACAAAATTGCAAGGGAGAAGACAATAGTCCACCTGTACATAGTCTAAATGATGATAAATCTTTATCACAGATGTTCATACTGAAGGTTTTCTATCCCATTCATTCAGGGTTCTACGTGTGGGGAATATCTACTGTGTTTCGTATCAATTAATATGACAATGTATCCTTATCAACTCTTGAACCTGTCAACTGCTGTAATTTAAACCAGGTTTGAAATACAAGGGAAGTAACTTTACACAGAGTCAAATATTTGTCCAAGGGAAACAACTCTTAACCTATTTTAACATCGCTTTATTAATGTATCAATTTATTCGAAATTATTCAAATATACATTTTTAATACAGTTGGATGACCGAGAAGCAAAAGGTTAAAATGCAAAAGTTTTTTTTTTTTTTTTTTTTTTAAATAGAATTGTTTTTTTTACAACACGTTTTTGCATGTTGAAATCCTTGCAATATTTACTGTTATTCAAAGTTATTGCAAAATTTTTTTCGTGATTTATAAACACTACTCTTCCTATTGTGTTTATATTTACATTACTACTACTGTGCATTATATTTTACAAGAATGATATATATATATATATATATATATATATATATATAAGCTTAAAGAAAAAAATCATGCCAAAAACAATATTGCATTTTTTATTAAATAAGTATTTATTTTAATCATTAAATTGTTTTTAAAATAGTGTAATTATTTCGTATGTTAAATAATAAAACTTATATTTTGATCACCCCAAAATTGATGAAAATTCATTGTACTAAGCTACACACCCTAGTAAGATCAAAGGTACTTTTTAACTCCCATCCCCACCCCTCTCAGCTGTTTGCACTTCTCCCGCAAATATGGTTTCGGTATGCCCACACTGTTTTAGAGGGTGGGGCAAACAGGCGGAGGACGGACGGACTAACGAAAGTCACAGAATTTTATATATAGATTTTGACGATTATAATTTTATTTTTAAGTGAACTGTATTCATCAATTCCGTATTAAGTTTAAACACTTTTGCAAAACTGGGTTTACACAATCATACACGTATACAAGAGGCAAGAAAAAAACGAACACGTGACAATGAAAACAAAGAATTTAGAATTAACAATAAAACGAGGGAAAGGCGTGAAATCTCGGATCTGCTCAAAAGGGTCTTATGAAGTTAAATAGTAACATTACTACTGTGCATTATATTTGACAAGGATCAAAATATATATATATATATATATATATATATATATATATATATATATATATATATAAATAAAGAAAGAACAGTAAGATATATAATCCTGTGTTCTTATAGATATTTTTTATTTTTACAAAATAGGGCACAATGTAAATTTACAGAGCATTAATATTATAAATTAATTGATTTAAAATATTTTTCGCTACACATTTCTAACCATGTTTCAAAAATGGAAGCTAAAAGCTTCGAATTTAATTTTGTAATTAAATTAAAGACATTAGTTCCATTTCATCCTCAAGCGAATTTTGGAGTAACTTATTTTTAAATTTACTGGGTTTTAAAGGCACGATAAAATTAATTCATCCATGTCTACAAGGATTTTTCATTTGGTTGAATAATGATTTTCCGTGCCTTTTAATTTATATATAGATGACTAAACAATCCTTACATAAAAAAAAAACATTGAATTTTTGTAAGTAACAAAATTTTAGAATAACGTATTTAAAATTGTATATATCATATAAGCTAGATATGTCTTGTTTAAATTTATAAATAAAATAAATTAATACGTGTGCATTTCGTATGGTCGTTTGTGGTTAGCATCTTCAATCTAATACTCCTTTAGCGAGGATTATATTTTGTTGAATTATGTTTGCAGCGGTACGAAATGTTTTTAAAAAGCACGAAAATGGAGATGTTAAAAAAAAGAAGAACATTTAATATCGAAAAGAGCTCTAAAAATAACATCCTTCTGAGCTAAACGGCTTTATCGGTCGTCTCTCGTCAGAGCTTAGTCCAGGAAGAAAAATGTGCTCAGTGAATAGAAACTGACAAAATAAAAATTGTATATATATAATAAAAAAATACTTTGAGATTAATTGCTTTTATCTGTCTGTTTAGCTAGCTAGCTATTTATCCTATTCTGCCCTATCTATCTATCTATCTATCTATCTATCTATCCCAGTCTGTCCATCTCTCTCTTTCTCTTTCTCTGTCTATCTATCTCAGTCGATTCGAATCTATCTCAGTCGGTTCGTGTATATCTATCTCATTCGATTCGTATCTCTCTCTTCCCTCTCTCCCTCTCTCTCTCTCTCTCTCTCTATATATATATATATATATATATATATATATATATATATATATATATATATATAAATTCAAGTTGATACTTGTTCATTCTTTCCGAGTATTTTCGCCATTTCACAATGTTGTCAATAGTTTGTTGTTTTGCTTAGACAAAAATTGTTGTGTTCAACATTATTCTAAGACAAAATATTTGAGTTCAACTGAAAGTTAGATTTTTTAACTGTAATGTGAAAAAAAATAAAGTTATGTACTGCACGTTTTAAATTCCACAATTTAAACGTCAGGGGAGGCAACTGATTTATGACATGTCCAAATTTTTAAAAAAACATTAAAATATACGAGTTAAAAGCTAGATATTCTAAACTATTTACTGTAAACATTTTAAAATTGTTGTGCAATATTCATAATTAATTTTATTAAAGGTTGGTTTCAATTATTTAGCATAAATAGCGTCAAGTATATTTTCATTATTTTATGTTTATTATTTTCATGACAAATTTTCATTTTCAACAAGATTTTTTCTAAATTGCGAATGTGGACAGGCATGCTATTGTAACTGTCATGATATGTTTGATGCATCATTCAAATTAAAAATCAAACGTTGAAACAATGTAGTAGCAACATGACCAACATATATATATTACTTTTTCTGTTGTTGATACAATCTACCAAGGGACATTTAAATTTATATACAATGTTGGTTTTCTGTTAGTTGGTGGTGAAGAGTCACTACGAATGATTCAATTTAGTATTTACTAATTTTGTCAATTTTGTCATAGAGAAATGATGAACACAACAATTTTTGTCTTAGAATAAACAACACCGTGATGATGACATTGTGCTATTGTCGAAAATATTCGGAATAACAAAAAGCCTCTTTAGCATACAGGAATTCAAAATATTAGTGCGCATTAAGTTGGATTCGTGACAAACCAAACAGTTAAGTACAAATATTCATATTGTTTTTCGGTACATAATCTTTTGCAAGTACCTAATTTTTATTAAGAATTTCATATATATATATATATATATATATATATATATATATATATATATATATATATATATATTAAAGTTAATAAATTCGTTTGTATATAATCCAAGTGGATCCTAGTAATATAAAATATTAAAACTGATCCACAAAAAGAGCTCAATGTATTTATTATTACAGAACAATGTAATTAATAAACAATAAAATGCAAATTCACCTCATATGGGGAATAGCCTATTTCGACAGACGAAGATATCGGTCGTCTGTATTATCAATTTACAGTCGAGTTGACTAGATGTAACCGCAACTTCTATGCTAACCATTTCTTTTCTCGCACTTCTCGCATGTGGAACTTCCTTCTGGTTCCAAGCTTTCCAGCCAAAATTAATCTGGAAAATTTAAATACAAAGTTAATCCATATCTAGTGTTCTGTTGATTTCTCATCTTTTGTTCTCGCTCCTTAGCAATGTTTCTGTTTATAACTGTTCCTCTTCCAGTAACCGCTTGATTCTCAAAAGCTTTAATGAATTGCTTGGGGGGAAATCGATCAAAAAAAAAAAAAAACTACCATTATCTTCTTCTGTTTTTTACAATGTTTTTCATCCTGCCCAACGCCCTAGACCCAAATATAGCAGTAATTTACAAAATAAGAGGTTCATATTATGAGAATATGTGCGGATGATAACGGTTACCCATAGACTTGAACAGTTTAAGATTGTAGTGATTGGAAGTCGATTCCAAAAAAGAAGCGGTTCGTAGAAAGAAGCTGACTGAGTGGAATTTAAATAGAACCAGGGGTATACGAAGAGAATGGGTGTGGTTCGCTACAATATGCGTGGCATGGTGGGTCTCAGACGTGAATATTATGACCGGTGGAAATAAAGTTTGTAGTTCATTTGAAATAGATATAGAGTAGTTAGAGGCTTGCACTGTCTAGTTTGCGAGAAGTGGCTGGTAGGACTTAGTGTAAACTATTTAAAACACCTTCAATTTGAATTTAGAATTAGCCTTCCTTAGTCATGAGAAATATGTTGTTTCTCAGAATGGGTAAGTTGCGTTTTTTTTTCTTTTTGTAGCAAAGTTTCAGCTATCACTGAACCAGTTGTATTCACACACCTATGCAAGTTATCCACATTGTCCTAGATAATACCACCTGGTAAGTGTTGATTGATCCTTGCTTCCAACGTTTGATCCTTAAACTTAAACCGAATTAGAATTTTAAGTCAAACTGTTATTTATCTGCCGATGCAAGTATTATCTTTATTCACCGATGAATCTTGATGACAATCAGGAAATACTTTCTCCTTTCCTACAATAACAGTTCTAGAATATGCAAATTCAGATATCATTGTGACACTAGTAATTTTAGGTAGATCGGATCAAAATTTTCCCATTATTAGTCGGTTTAAGTTTTGGTTTACTTAAATCGACTGACGATGGGAAAGTATTTTATTGACGAGCGTTTTAAGACATCCCTTAAATATTTAACAATTATAATTTTTATCGATTTAGATTTGGGTTACTTTTCATAATATCGATCACTGTATTTTCACAGATTCATTCATCTAGATAGGTGTTTTCCAACGTAGGAGGCAGGCCCCACCGGTGTGGCATGGTTTGTTTTTTTTTTTTACTGGGGCATACGTAGGATGTTCACCTTTCGGTTTGATATACAAGCAGAATGAGGGGCAATTCGTGAATCCTTTTTCGTTTAGCATTATGAAACAACTTTGATTTAAGTATCAACAGTTTTTGAATCATTTCATGTAGCAATTTCAAGGAGAGGTTTTCACACGCTGAGAAAGTTTCTTCAGTTTGATATTAACAAGAAGTCACCTCCTTACAAATTAATTATGGCGAGATTTAAACCTGGGTCTCATGCCTGGGATACTAAAGTTCTATTCTTGTCAAACAGACTTATAAATAATGTTTAGTATTTTTGGTGTCACTTTGAGAAAAAAAGTATAAATCCAGATGCTTACAAAAAAATATACACAATAAGATAGGTAATAAAACATTTTAAAATTACCACAGGGGAAGGTTACAAGATCTTCTGAATATTTTAAAGAAATAGGCATGCTTACATAAATACTTTCACTTTTTAACTTAGCCTGTGTTTAGTAGCGAGTTTAAATGTCGCAATATAAATAAACTAAAAAGATAAAACTCTGAAATTTTATTTACTATTTCTTTCAGAGTAGATGTGTTTGCCTATTGTTCAGTTCATTTTTATTTTAACACGAGTAGAGGTTTATCAGTTGTTTTCTGTTTAAGATTGAGTTTCTGGTTCCATCTAAAGTCTTCTCTTTCACTCCCAGTAGCCTCTTGCGTCTTAGTGGCATTATCGCCTTGCTAGAGGTGAATTGATTGAAAGGAAGAAAGTTACATTGATTTCTGGACAGCATAAATTTTTCCTGATAATTAAATTTGTTTTAAGTATCAACAGTTTTTGAACTATTTTCATGTAGCACTTTCAAGGAGAGGTTTTCAAATATTTTCTAAGATTCGCCCACTGAAAGAGTTTCTTCCGTCTGATAATAACAAGAACTCACCTCCTTACAAATCAACTATGGCAAGATTCAAACCCGGGTCTCATGTTTGGGATACTAATGCACTATTGTTGTCAAACGGACTAATAAATAGTGTTTAGTATTTTTGGTGTCACTTTGAGAAAAAAAAAGTATAAATCCAGATTCTCGTAAATTATTTCAGTGAATTTATATTGTAAGTAAGAAATGCCTGGAAAATCAATTTTTTTTAAAACTCAGAGTTACTTGTAGGTGTGTGTTTACTTTAATTTTCTTGCTCAGATGATTTTTTTATAAATTTATGAATAGCAAAATTTATTTTCATAATTATTTCTTTATAATAATGGAAAATAATAAATATAGCATTCCAGATGGTTTAAATCTTGATAATCCTGTAAACATAAAATTATTTTCGTAAATAAACAATCTAATAAAATAAATAGTGTTTAATAAATAGTGTTTGCTGTTAATTCTAGAGAAGAAATAAAAGTGAATATATAAATCCAGTCATGTTAGGATTTTATGAAAATTCTAAATAACAACAACAAAAAAAAAACTGCTGAAGGAATAAGATACTAATGTACTATTCTTGTCAAACAGACTAATAAATAATGTTTAGTATTTTTGGTGTCTCTTCGAGAAAAAAAAGTATAAATCCAGATGCTGGTAAATTATTGCAGTGAATTTACAACAATGTGAGGCGCATGCCCCACTGGTAGGGCATTTCGAGGATGCCTTTTCGTTTAGCATTATGAAACAAATTTGTTTTAAGTATCAATGTTTTTTTAACTGTTTCATGTAGCAATTTCAAGGAGAGGTTTTCAAATATTTTCTAAGTCTCATATACCGAGATAATTTCTTCAGTCTGATAAGAACAATAAATCACCTCCTTACAAATCAACTATAACAAGATTCAAACCCGGGTCTCATGGTTGGGATACTAATGTACTATTCTTGTCAAACAGACTAATAAATAACGTTTAGTATTTTTAGTGTCACTTTGAGAAAAAAAATGTATAAATCCAGATTCTCGTAAACTATTTCAGTGAATTTATACCAATGATTACCAACGTGGGGGAGGGGCATGCCCCACCGGTGGGGCATGGTAATATTTTGGTGGGGCATGCTTAGGATATGCACCTTTCGGTTTACTACACCAACAGAAGGGAACAATTTGAGATGAGTTATTAAGAGTAAATTGTTTTCTAGTGAGTCTAAGTGAGAGTGTTGATGTTAATGAGTTTTAATACATACGATGCATATGCAATATGCATACATCATAATATTTTTGTGTGTATATACGTACATGTATCATTGTCATACATTTAAGAATTAAATATTACAGGGGTGAGAGCAGCATTATTTTAGAAATACCAAAGTGGGGCAAGGCCACAAATCAATTGGGAACCACTGGTCTAGATCAATATTTCCTAACGTGGGACGTATACCCCACCGGTGGGGCATGGTAATATTTGGGCGGGGTACACGTAGGATGTACACCCTTTGGCTTACTATACCAACGTGAGCTTAAATTTCATTTTGCATTATTATTTCATGATTAAAATGATCAAAAGCATATTACGGAATAAACTTTTATTAAAATATTTTAGATTTTTTCTTTCTTTCTGTTCTCTAGTATATATATATATATATATATATATATATATATATATATATATATATATATATATATATATATATATATAACTTCATTATGGGTTTACAAATGCATATCTATAGTAAAACCATAAGTAACGTATTTAACGTTATACAAATTATAGCAATGATTCAAAACATGAGGTGCATGGTAATATTTTGGTAAGGCATGCGTAGAATGTGCACCCTTCAGCTTACTATACCAACATGAGCTCAAATTTCTTTTTGCATTATTATTTCATAATTAAAATCACCAAAGTATATTACAGAATAAACTTTCATCCAAATATTTTATATTTCTGCCTTTCACTTCTCCATTATATATTTATATTATAACTTCATTATGGGTCAGAGAAATCTTAACTGCCATCTTAAGCAAAAAAATGTCCTATCCATTGTCAATTTAGATTCAAACATCCTAGTTGAACATATGTTCAGTCTAAGGTATTCTCAGCTTTCTTCTGTTGGACATCATGTCTATTACGTTAACCATATTCTTTATCTGTGAGACAATGATTCCCAACGTAGGGCACATGACCCACCGGTGGGGCATGGTAATATTTTTGTGGGGCATGCATAGAATGTGCACCCTTCAGCTTACTATACCAACGTGAGCTCAAATTTCATTTTGCATTATTATTTCATAATTAAAATGATCAAAGTATATTACAGAATAAACTTTCATTCAAATATTTTATACTAGCAGTAGAGCCCGACGTTGCCCGGGGATGTAACAGTAAGAGATAGATCAAGTATCGACCATCATAAAGACTGAAAAATAAAATTGACAAAGATTATTGTTTAAGGTCTTAATTAGTTTTTTTTTTTTTACGATTTGGTCAAACCCAAACTCAAACAAAAACATTGTTTTCAATCGTTATGAGTCTACCGATAGAATTTTATTATAAACAATTGTCTTGTAAATGGAATTTTTAAAGCATTCTGAATGTAAAAATAAAGAAAAAAAGTGTGCAAGATAATAAGAAACACTACCTGCCAAAGAAAGTGAAGTTTTGTTGAAATCGGTTGAAAAATGTCGGAAATCCGATCCCATATATAAACGACCACACACACACACAACCTGGGTTTTATAATAAGTATAACTCGATATGAATTGTCCCCCTTTCATTCTTGCGAAAGCGATGCCTCTTAATCGCGTTTTCAAATTGATTTCGTGAAAAAACAATTGTATCAGAACCACCGCAAGGTAATTTTACGTAGTCCTGTGAAGTTTTGTTGAAATCGGTTGAAAAATGTAGGAAATCGGTTGAAAAATGTAGGAAATCGGTTGAAAAATGTAGGAAATCCGATCCAATATATAAATGAACAGACACACACACAGACACAACTTGGGTTTTATAATAAGTATGATTTCTGCTTTTCAGTTCGCTATTATATGTTTTGAAACTATTCATATTTAATTGTCTTTTTAATTTTTCTCTTTCGTGAATGCCATGGTCTTTGGAGGCTTGTTTAGAGACCAAGTTAATGTCTTTTTAAGCTTCCTTCACGGGAATTGCAGTAAACATTTGAATATATAAGAATTAAACCAGAATTTAGAAATACCAAAATGGGTGAAAATCAATTGGCAACCACTGGTCTAGATGAGTTTCATTTGAATACAGAAAAACTTTTTTGTTACAAACAGATTTCATTTTATTAAAGAACAAAATTAGGTATAAATTAATGGAAGTATATAACAGTTTATTCTTCTTTTAAGCTAAATAATCTTTTTATGCCCAGGTCAATATTTGCGCATGTGTCACCAAAGACTGTCTAAAAATGATTTAAAAATTAAGAAAATAAAATATGCAGATATCAATTATGTAAGCAGTTTCAAACTTGACAATTGTAAATAAAAAGTAGTGGGGTATAACTGTGTAAAAATTTATGGATGAACTGATATTATGAACAGGAGCCCTTTTAAATGGATTAAAAATAGGTAACTCCATGAAATCGCTAAGAAAATAGCATAGTATAATGAAAAAGACGCCAAACTTGATGAAAACAAAATTCTAACGTCTAAATGTTTATGTTATTATAAAGAGGAAAGACAAAGGTTTTTTTTTAATTATTTTTTAAATTTTTTCTTTCTTTTTAAAACATTCTAAATTTTGATTAAAAACACGTTGTTTCTCTTTGTATCACAGGAACTAGTTAAATAATATAGACAAATTTTTAGCACGTTTTGTGTGTGTGTGTGTGTGTGTATGTGTGTGTGTGTGTGTGTGTGTGACACACATTAATTTAGGAAATCTTGCAAAAATAAAAAATAATTGACGAATGTTAATGAAACTTTCAGAAACTAGTCACAGACGATCGAAATTATTATAAGTAAGTTTTTTTTTATTAAAGTCATGGCAGAAATATATTTTTTGAATATTTATTAACCTTCCCCCATAACTAATTTTATGAAAACGCTAGAAATTCGATCGAGCCT
Source organism: Acanthosepion pharaonis (assembly GCA_903632075.3). Lineage (NCBI taxonomy): Eukaryota > Metazoa > Mollusca > Cephalopoda > Sepiida > Sepiidae > Acanthosepion > Acanthosepion pharaonis. Next base: position 3,190,378 of record CAHIKZ030005106.1, read on the forward strand.
AGTTTAATGATTACAATAGTTAAAAGCACAAGGCTTTGAGGAATGCAAATCATGTTTTTTGTTTTTATTTGACCCGCAGTACCTGAAAATCAGCTCTTAATTGTAACATACAAAACTCAATGAATCAAATATATTATTTAATTTCAAATGCTTTTATTTGCTTTTATTTGTTTATATGAATATGGACAATATTTTCTGAAAGCAAAAAATTTTTTCGATGAAAAATGAATTTTTAATACAATTGCTTGTTATTTTAATTATAATAGATTTTTACATTTAAATTGTTAAAATATTATAAAATTAGTTAAAAGACGCATTACGTTTCCTAAGTGTCCTTATGAGATAGATCTTTTTTAGCGCGTTGTAAATTGTATCTTTTTGACTAATCAGAAGATCCGCATTTTTTAAGAAATTTAATTTTGTGTTCATAAAAATCGTGAAAATAGCTGTAATAAAAAGTACGGAAGGTCACAAGCAATAAAACGTCACGTGGCTTGAGTGTAAGCGTTCTCAGCTGGACGTCGATTACATTATTGCAAATTCTTCGTGCGAAACACATGCTGAGCATTTTAAATTAGCGTTTTTTACTCATTAAAAAATTTGAACATCATCCTAAACCATTTTCACTATCAACGTTTCTACATTTTTAAAAGTACCATTTATTTCATTTACATATTTCATTGCAATTTCAATTTATTGAAATTTTTCCATGAGTCGTCTTTATTTCAATTTTATGTGAATTTCGTATTTCATACAGACTTTTTTTGGGTCTATCCTTAAGTGTAGTTGTCATCACTTTGCTCAGAAGGTGTTAAAAAACAAAAATACATCAAGCCATTGTTCAAACATAGATTTTTAAAAAATGGGATTTTTTACAAGGTGATGACAGCTTGGTATTGTCGGCTGGCTGGCCTTTGACCCAGCAATGTCAAAGTCAATTTTGGCTTAATTTCAACACTGTTTTCCTTATCGCTGATTTAAAAAAAATAAAAATTAGAAAAACATATAAAAAAAAATCCTGGTTTTCAGTGTTCAGGAATAGCAACTTTAACTATTTTTTCATATTTTATCCACAGAATTTTTTTTTTTATAATCATTTACACCAGCCAATTTCACTTAGAAATGAAAGAGCATTCTTTGCTTTCAGGAAATACCTAATTTCATGGGGTGCGGATCAAAAGTTTCCTTGATATTTTGTTCAGATGATGACAAGAGTCATTTTTCAATTTTATTTTTTCAGTTCAAATTGGCTGTAGTATAACAAAATAACTTTTGATATGTTTGTGATGATTTTTACTTGGGATAGAAATGTTTTAATATAGCAGACCTGTATTGACTTTAGGGGGGGTGCTATAGTTGCCCTCAAAAAGCTGTACAGCACTTGTATTTTAATATATTTCTACAGATAGTATCAACAAACTTATGGTGTAAGCTACAGTAACAAAATCAAAGAAATTGGAATGCTGAAAGTTTTTTTTTTATTTTAATAATTACGAGGTACTACATAAGCTGGTTCATGTAAAAAAAAACGTTTCGTCAATTATATCCTTCCGTATGATAACTCGAATCTCACGTTAGCTGTCGATATGTGATGATAAGTCATCACTCATCATTTGTCAATACTATAGCCAACGATGTTAAGATCGCCTCCTTTTATATTAAACAACATTTTTCTTCGAAGAAAGTAAGCAAAAGTTTTTTTTTTTCAAAATATATTAAATAATCTTTAAATTTGCTAATTTTCGTCAAATAAATTTTGAAAAACGTATAATTGATTTTTGGACGAATTTTAAACTTTTTAATAAAATTAAAAAAAAATGGCTGATATCGAGTTTTTTTTCAGTAATTTCGCAGGAAAAAAACAAGATTTTGAACTAAAATTTTGGACACGCTAAGAATGGGTAAAAATTTTACAAAATAATTAAAAAATACTTTGGTATTTCATCTTAATAATGATATATATATATATATATATATATATATATATATATATATACTTAAGCAGAACTTTTGGGCTATTATAATTCAGAAGATATCCTACGTTCCGAAGATTTTACTACTATTTCTTGAATGTGGGCGATCATGGCTCTCCACAACTTCATGTCCTTTGTAACTCAGAGAAATATTTGTTCGTTTATTATAACGCTCCGTTCACGTTATGCCATTTATATAAACGACCTTGGTAGGCAGATAACTTGATGCTTCGCTCTGGTTCTCTTGACGCCTATCTGTTGTGAGTGTCAAATTCTCCAAACCTTCTTTCTTCACTATGCGCGTCAACTCTCTTAGTCTGATTAGGACTGTTCTTTTTTGTTCCGAATGCTTATTAGAACTTCCTTATCATTCATATTTGACTATCCGCTTAATAAGTTTTTATTTTTATTTTTACCATCCATCTTAATCCCTATTCTGACATTCAATTCATAAGCTCGTCTGTTTTTCTTGTGTCCCTCTTGCCTTCAATATACACTGTGAGTGTCAAGTTTTCTAAACCCCTTTTCCTCATTATGAGTCCTAGAAATTTCAATCTTTCCGATTAGACGTATAGGTGTTCTTGTTGACCATGTTCACCATAGTCTTTGTTTATAGAATACAGCGCAGTACATAATCTGTTCAATGAAACAACGTTAAAGGTTAATACTCTCGAGTCAGATATTTTACTGGATCTGACTATATCGCCAATACCACCAGCAGCTGTTCCGTAATTCTTCAGTCTTCGATATCCAAGGGTGGCTGTCAGTGAATATTCGGGAGAAAAAAAACATGGCTGCCTTTATACACGTCGCATTGAATATTTTAAGCCTTCTGATTGGTTAACCCTTCTATTGGTGAACTATAAAATGAGTCAGCTCATTTTGGCTGACTCACTAGTACACCAGGGTACCCCAAAATTCCAACAGTTCTTTTTGTTTCCATTTTCATTAAAACTTCGTCGTTACCCACATATTTAACCGTTTGTATTCTTAGCATCCTCCTGTAGAACAGCGTTTCTATTACCCTATGTCTCTTTTTCATGTGTGATTTAACCGATTTGCTGCTGGATTTTCTGTAAACATACGTACCTCCCATGCATGATGCTCCTTCAAAAGGTCCCTGGTTTTGATCTTTTACTTCAGAGTTTCTTTCTCCCTTAAACTCAAAATCTTCGATACGAATTCGATCACCTTTCTCCAATGGTGCCTGCACCTCATTATATCAGAGAATTCTCTATTTCACTTTACAGCAAATTAAAAAAAAACAAAAAACCAAAACAAAACAATTCTAAGATTTCTCTAACATGATTCAAAAGATAACACCTGAGCTTCGAAGGAAGAAGACTGATCAGAACAATTAAACTATTTATAGAAAAGACAGAGGAAAGCCACGTTACGGCAGTGAGGATGTGACTTAAGCCGAGATGCCAGGGCATAACTGATAACATTGCAGACTATTTTTCTTATTTTTTCAATAATCGAAAGATATAGAGCAGTATCTCCAGATTATATATCGCCGAAATTTTCAATGCATGGTCGAAAAGGTGGATTGTAAATAGGCAAGATGGGTCCCATCTATCTATCTATCTATCTATCTATCTATCTATCTATCTATCTAAGTCTCTTCATATCTATCTATCTATCTATCTATCTATCTATCTATCTATCTATCTATCTAAGTCTCGTCATATCTATCTATCTATCTATCTATCTATCTAAGTCTCTTTGTATCTATCTATCTATGTCTCTTCATATCTATCTATCTATATATCTATCTATGAAAGTCTCTTCATATCCATCTATCTATCTATCTAAGTCTCTTCTATCTATCTATCTATCTATCTATCTATCTATCTATCTATCTCTCTATCTATCCAAGTCTCTTCATATCTATCTATCTATCTGTCTATATATCTATCTAAGTCTCTTCATATCTATCTATCTATCTATCTATCTAGCTAGCTAGCTAGCTAGCTAGCTAGCTATCCAAGTCTCTTCATATCTATCTATTTATCTATCTATCTCGAAAAATCAAAGTGTGTTTAGGAAAAACGATAAAATATTTGAAGATGCCTCACTCCAAATTGGCTGACAAGCACATTAATCAATCGATTTTTCCTCGAAGCGCAAGGCGGTAAATCTGTGACCTAAATTTAGCCAAAAGTTATCTTTTTACACTCACACAAATATGTGTGTCTGTGTGTATTGCAGCCGTTCGCTCGATTACCATAATTGCGCATCTGCTGCTTCTACCAGATCTTGTGCTTTGCAATGACGCCTAAGTGCAGAAAGACCATTCAAAATCTTTATTACACAGCAGAGCCTGACTTCAATTTATTAGAAGTAAAAATGTCAATATAAGAACGGCACAATCAAGTTAGGTACAAATGCAGGCGATCTAAAGAGGAATGACTCAACGAAAAGTGGGCTGAAATAAAAAGAATGAATATGACAGATAAAGATGTGTACATTAACAGACAGTAGAAATAACAGGAAAGAAGACATACTCATCAACAGGATGTATGAAATTGAAGGGCGAAACACTGATATTAGACAAAGAAAAATACTTTAGAGATAGGACGAATACATCAGATAACCCTACCAAATCTTACTGTCACAAGATATATTGAAGACACAGCGGGCAGAGGAAAGGAGGACCTCAAATACCTAACGAGCTTGACAACACAGGGTTTAGGAGAGATAACAAAATGCAACATTTACTAAGAGCTACAAAGGATAGGAAATTCTGGAGAGCCATGATCGCCAATATCCCGAAGAGACACGGCACATAGAAGAAGAATAAGAAGAAGAAGATCTTATCATTTAAGATAGTAACAAGACACGTTCTGTTTCGTGTTTGAACTGGTTGGAAGTTGTGGAGAGCCATGGTAGCCAATATTATAATGTTCAAAATTTGCCATTACATACAGCCTGGAAACGCTTAAGAAGAAGAAGAAATAAGAGAAGATGAAGAGGAAAAAGAAGAAAAAGAAGAAAAAAGAAGAAGAAGAAGAAGAATAAGAAAGAAGAGAAGGTGAAGAGGAAAAAGAAGAAGAGGAAAAAGAAGAAGAAGAAAAAGAAGATGATAAAAGAAAAAGAGAAAAATAAGAAGAGTAGAAGAAGAAGAAAAAGAAGAAAAGGAGAAGAAGAAAGAAAAAATGAAGAGGAAAAAGATGATGATGAAAAAAGAAAAAGAGAAGAACAAGAATAATAAGAAGAAACAGAAGAAAAAGAAGATAAAGAAGAAAGAAGAGAAGATGAAGAAGATGCAAAAGAGAAAAGGAAGAAGAGCAGAAGAAGAAAAAGAAGAAGCAGATTTAAGAAGAAGAAGAAGAAAGAGAAGAAGAAGAAAGAGAAGATGAACAGGAGAAAGAAGAAGATGAAAAGTTGAAGAAGATGAAAAGTTGAAGAAGAAGAAAGAAGAGAAGAAGAAAAAGAAGAAGACGAAAGAAAAGATGAAGAGGAAAAAGATGATGATGAAAAAAGAAGGAGAAGAAGAAACAGAAGAAGAAGAGAAGAAGATGAAGAGGAAAAAGAAGAAAAAGAAGATGAAAAGGAGAAGACGATGATGATGAAAAAGTATAGAAGAAGAAGAAGAAGAAGAAGAAGAAGAAGAAGAAGAAATGTCAAGGCGTAATTACAAAACACATACGATGTCAAAGGCGTGATGACTGTGCAGGTATTTAAAAGAAAATGTCGCTTACAACTTATCGCATCTGTCCTATTATTCACCACTATATAACACAGAGACAGACCGATGTCTAGCGTAACTTTGATCATAGCTAGGCGCAGTCTCAAGAGTTTCTCACACCAAAATATTATTTTTTTTATGTGTCATATATACCAAGTTACCATCCTCACCAAATGAGCCTTCTAGTAAAGATGGTTTACTCAACAATCTCTCGACCATGTAGCAGGTGATACTGGATATATATGGCGCAAGTAGAAGTTGTGACCTATCCGATATATAATTAAAATTCAGATCTAAATAAATGTTTCTGCAAAGAAATATTAATACGAAAAATGAGAAGAAGAAAATCGTTTATGCCAACGTGTTTAGTTCATCGTGGTCTGGTGCTCCGGCACTTCATCTCGAGGTCCTAGAAATAATCCAGACATACGCAATGTTGTTGGTCCTGATCTGGCATCCCGTCTGCTGTCGCTATCCCACAGACATGCTGTGTCTTCTCTCTGTATTTTCTACAAGTACTTTCATGGCAACTGCTCCGACAAGCTACTTTCACTGATTCCCAAATTGCATGAATTTAAGCGTGCTACTAGGTTGGCACCTCGGTCCCATTAATTACTGTTTTACTAAGTAGATTATTTCTGGGGAAGTGTTTATCAATTAAATGGAGCAAATTCTGCCCTTAGTCCTAACCATTTAGTTAAATGTGGGTGTGTACCAAATGATTTTACTGTTTCTATACTTATCCCTACGATTGATGTTGTTAATTTTTCATATATTTGATGTCAGGGTACTTATAGCCACTATTTTTAAGGCAGTGTTGTAAACTTCACTATGCTTGCAAAAGACATCTTCGCTGGAAGAGTTATTACCAACCCTATATTTTGTAGAAGAGAGCATGGTATAAGAAGGTGATTAAAGCAATCTCTTCTACTCCAACAGCTTCTTATCTCACACCTCCCGTCAGTGGAACCCCCTTTCTATCACTTGCTTTCCTGATAGCTATAATCTTCACATATTTAAATGTAATGTCCGTCGACATCTTCTGATGCCTTTATCTTGATCCCTGTCCTTCTCTTTATCCTTTTCCCAAACACTCCTCTTTACTCTTACTCTCACTCTCTGTAATCCCTTGCGTGCTAGTTTCACTCCCGCCTTGCTTGGAGTGATTGGCTTAAAAAAAATCTACGAAATTTATCATGGCAAATTTAGAATTTTTCTCCTGAACCTTGATTTATACACATAGAAGAAAAGTAACGCCGAGAAAAATAAGGTGCTGCGTTCAAATTTAAAAATATAATCACGTTCGAAAAATATGAAAAAATCTCTCGGTGTCAAGGAAAAGGAAAGGAAAACTATGGAGGGCGCAAAGTAATATAAATATTTGGCATGTTGATTTCGGAAAATCTATAACAAAGTTTCATCATTTCGAACTTCATCGGCCTAACGTAATGTATACAATGATGTGGTTACACATGCGCATGAAGAAGAGGAGGCACTGAGAACGTTAATTTTTTTTTCTTAATATCTGTTTCAGTATATAGCATTGACGATTTCATTTAATTTAATTTTCTTTTTGTTTATGTTTTTACAAAATTTGACATTAAATATCCCACATTGTTAAAAATCAAAAATTACTGCTAAGGTGAAATCTTGTAGGAATGTGGATGTAAATTTATTGTGTATGGTCTGGTGATTAAAACACTTTCTATATATTTCCGTATTAGAAAATTCCTTTAATTAAATTAACATTTTTTAAAATCAAAATTATCATCAGACTCATTATATCGCGCAACTAATGTCATGGCTTATTTGCTTTGAAAAATACCTCTTTGGCCAGAACATAATCTTTTATTGAAATTCCCGTCCTGGGTATGGCGATGAACTACATCCGCATCCTGGGTAAGACGATAAACGACATCCAACAGCAAGCATCTGATCAGGAAGTTTTGTGGAGCGGAGAACCACCTCTTAATTGCTAGTGTTCCCAGGTTCAATCTGACCCAGGGTGGTAGCTCCTGTCAGGGTCCAATCTATGGGCAAATAGTTAACACCCAAGCTGGGATCAAAATACTATGAAAGTGTAAAATTAATACCAGCAATGCATATTTTTACCAGCAATAAAAATCTTGTCGATATTAAATAACCCATTCATGTTGATATACTATAAAACAAACCCAACCAAATTATTTAAATTCCTTAAGGTTTCTCCGATACATTATTTGTTGCAATTATTACAGGTTATAGAGTAAAGTTCAAGTTTTAGTCATTTAGCGTTTTAGTAGTAGTTGTAAGAGATTTTATTTTAGGCTTAGGTATATTCTTTTCAGGGGTAGCTGTAATAGAATTTTTGGGTAGAATCGAAGAATGTTTTAGTACTAGTTGTAACAGATTTTATTTCAGGATTATGTGCATTTTTTTCCAATGGTAGCTGTGATAGAATTGGTGGACAGAATCGAAGAATGTTTTAGTAGTAGTTGTAACAGATTTTATTTTAGGTTATATGCCTTCTTTCAATGGTAGCTGTGATAGAATTGGTGGACAGAATCGAAGAATTTTCTTTACATGAAAGTGAATTAATGATCTTACAATTGTTGTTATTGATATCTTTTATTTATTTATTTTTATTTTTTTATGAAGCCATAGGGACAAGAGACTGCATAAACAATGTTATCCCCTGGATAGATACGTGACGAAGTGATGAAAATTTATCGATCCAACTAAGAAGAATGACTTGGAGCCATGAAAGGTACAGCTTATTTTATGTTTTTCACCTGTAAGTTCAATAGACTTGGTACCTGTTTTCAAACCTTCCACGAGATATTCTGATGTTTGGCCGAGGAAATACTGATTTCATGAAATGGGTCAGGTCGTGAGCTTTTCGTCTCCCCCGCGTGTATATGATATGACTACATCGCCTCTTTCATTAATTTGTAACACCTACACACACACACACACACACACACACACACACACACACACACACACACACACACACACGTACGAGGAGACACAAAGTAGCACACAGGTACACACAAACAAATACGCGCACATACGTCTTTCTGATCTTGAAGATCACACTAGCTTCATTAGATCTCTTGTACTTTAAACAAAAATGGTATACGAATGTTTTTTTAGACCGGAGCTCTTGAAAATTTTCTTAGCGTTTGTTGTATATATATATATATATATATATATATATATATATATATATATATATATATATATATATGTGTGTGTGTGTGTGTGTGTGTGTGAGTTCGTGTGTTTGTGTGTACCGGTGTAACAGCAAAAGTGTCCAAATAAAATGTGAGGGACGTTTTTTAGACCGGAGCTCTTGACCATTTTCTTAGCGTTTGTTATATATATATATATATATATATATATATATATATATATATGTGTGTGTGTGTGTGTGTGTGTGTGTGTGCTTCTAACCGTTGCATCTTAGAAATGGTTAAAGACATCTTACTGGAACTATCCGAGGTTTTTATAACACTATTGGACTCTACAGTAAGAATGTATTCAGCTCTAAGTTGAAATGATGATCCATCTTGCGGTTGGCACTTCCCTATTCCAGTTTTCCTCTTTACTGTTCCTCTTTTTTAAAACTTATTCATCAATCGCTTGATGGTTCTTGAATGGACTTTGATAATGGAAGCAAATCAATCAACTAAGCGACACAATTCATATTTGCATCAATCATAATATATATATATATATATATATATATATATATATATATATATATAAAGAGGTTATAGTAGTTCCAGTGAGAGAAAAGTGTGTAGAAACCGCAAACGTTTTCGGTTGTAGTGTTGATTTTAAAAAAATATATTATGTTTTATTTTCCATAATTTTGCTACAGGCGTTTCTGGTCTAGCGACCATCATCAGGCAAAGCGTGGAGATTTCCACATATTAATAAAAATAATTAATTTTTTCCTTTATGTTTTTCGATGT
>CAHIKZ030005106.1:3205000-3217500 GCA_903632075.3 Acanthosepion pharaonis
GATATATTTTCCTGAAAGACAATACACACATATGCACATGCGCACACAAAGAGACAATCACATACATACACATACACACACACACACACACACACACACATATATATATATATATATTGTGTATTTAGGCAGCAATCCTTCTTTCATGCACATTTCATTGAATATTACAGACAAGGTGCTTTTTAGCTTTTTATAGAAATTCTCATGCGATCTAATATGTTTTTTTTTTCTTTTCAGATGATAAATTATATAAAAAAACTGTTCGAATGTTCTTTTTATGCTGATCAATCAAAATTCATAAATAATTATACAGGCCACACTACAACATGTTTGACACGCAGACTCTCTCTACACCTTTCTGACCATAGCTCAATGAGATCTCATTTAAATATTCATGGAGACCTACCGGGTACTATTCGTAACATACTTGTTGACAACACTAATATAATAGCATCATCTACATCCAATAAAGGCTAAAAATAATGCAAGCCTTATTAATAAAAAAAAACAACACTTAAATAATATTAACTTTGAACATGGACACAATATATTGACCGTGTTTTGAAAAGCATTTTATATAACATACATAAAACAAGCTATTTCTTATTTAGCAGTTAAAATATTTAATCCTTGAAAATGGCTAAATGTATAGCCGGATAAAAAGAACATTCGGACAGTTTTTATATAATATATGATCTGAAAAGAAAAATATTAGATCACATGAGAAACTGTAAAAAAAAAACTAAATAAATGCACCTTGTCTGTCGTATTCAATGAAATGTCTATATATATATATATATATATATATATATATATATATATATATATATATATAATTATTTATTTAAAAATATGATTCCAACACGCTACATAAGAGTTCTCATGTTTCAAAAGAGCTCGGATTCACAGATCATTTGTACAGTTTTTACACAATTTATCTGACATTAAAAATGGCAATAAATTATAGTTTTACACCGAATGGTTACAAGTGGTAATCGTAACGGTAAGATAACACAGCTGAATAACTCTTGAACCCACCTTTTTACCATGACGATCATTATTTTTTTTTATTTTGAAAACTTTTTGATTTGAATATCAAATTTAAAAACTGTTTACAAGAGCAGCTGGTCGTGTATGATGAGCGGATAATATCTTCACAATATCTACATATATATATATATATATATATATATATATATATATATATATATATATATATATGTAGGTGTGTGTGTTCAAAATCTTCAAAATGCTTTCATATAAAATCTTCAAAATTAAATACAATGTTTTCATATAAAATCTAACTATTTTTACCATTTTTGGTTAAATGATAGTTTCAGATTACATCCGAATGTCTTCCCGTTTCAACCCCAACCACCACAACCTGGAAAGGTTACGGTGTGCGTAGGTGCTTACAAGACAAAGGTCATATCAGTGCGTTTTTGAAGCTATATATTTTGACAAGTTCAACTTGTTATTGAAAGATCAAGCCAGCCTCGGTTCGCGGAAAAGCTCGTTTTCAAAGTTCAGCCACCATTTGATCTTTTCTCCCTCAGTATTGCGTTCAATTTTACAAATCGAATTCTCACGAAAGTAAAAAAAGGACCTTATTTCTTTCACAAGGAAACAAATAATTTCTTTCAAAGAGTTAGATCAGGACAAAAACGAAATATGGCTGCCTTCAGATCCATCACTAAAGATGCAGGTACAATGATCGCCTCCCTGTACCGCTCCAAGAAGTAACCGACTCTCCATGCTATCCGCTACCTTTATAAGAACCAGACCAGGCTGAAAATGGTGTATTGTTGCCATATTTGGAAGGGATGTACCAAAGCGTCTCCGAGTCCTTGTTGGAGAGGAATTATTTTCCACCCTCCTACGTCTCTCTCTAAGACACAGGCGGGATGTGGCGAGTCTCTCACTGTTCTATTGCTACTACCATGGGAAGTGCTCGGATGAACTGCATCCCCTGGTTCAACCAGCTCAGAGGTTCACGGCTAGGACCGGTCGTGCCACGTACATAGTAGCACGCCACACACATTCTCCCCGTATTCCACCGGTGAAAAGTAAATTCCTCTCAAACAGATTCTTCAGGCGAACCACTTTCCCTGTGTAACAGGCTCTCAAGAAGAAGTTTCTCCGATTACTACAATCTTAAATTATTCAAATCTAGAGTTAACCGTTATCTTCACCTTCTATCTATATAAACAAACATTTAACGTAACCATCTATCTTGAATAACCCTCAGGCATTGTACACGGTAAAGCTTACTATATATATATATATATATATATATATATATATATATATATATAATATCCAAAGAGGATAGAATCCAGGTAGAACTCAATGTCCAGGACAGAGTAAGGATCGTAATTACGAATTCAATGTAATAAATTATAACCATAGAATATTAGTGTTTGTGCCTTATATATATATGTTATGAAATGGACAAAGTCCGGCAATTATTTTAAGACATTTTTATGTTTAACGTTCTTTTAATAGATACATATATTTAAGTAAATGCTCTGTTTATAATAGACAGTATTGAACAACATTTACCGGCCTGAATGCCCGAGAAATTTCAAAGAAAATCTTCGTCCTCTGACAGGATTCGAACCTGTATCCTATACGGAACCGTCATTTAGCTGGACGTGCCTTTAACCGATTTGGCAACATTTGCTTACATTTGATACACCATCATCAGATATGAATGTACGTGAGAGATTCATAGAAGATTGAAGTTCAAATACAGTAAATTCGACATTGCTAACCGAACGCTCCTTTCTGGCCAAATCGGTTAAAGGCACGTCAAGCTAAATGATGGTTGTGTATAGGATACATGTTCGAATCCTGTCGGAGGATGAATATTTTCTATGAAAATTTCTCGGACATTCAGGTCGGTAAATGTTGTTTAATACTGTATATTATAAACAGAGCATTTATTTAAATATTTGTATCTATAAAAAAAAAGTATAAAAATAAAATGTCGTTATATATATATATATATATATATATATATATATATATATATATCGAGTATAGGTTTGGTGTATACGGAATAAATTCCAATAACCAACAAATACTATTCTTAAAAGAGTTCTCAATACAGAGTAGAGCAAATATAATCATCTATTCGAAAATTATAACATAAACATTTTATAAAATCACTACAAAAATAGCCTTCTGGTCTCTTCTCAAGCGACGGTGTTAAATGTAAAATAAAGGGTTTTCTTTATTCTACATTCAACATTCTTCACTTGAGAAGACACCAGAAGTGTTGAAACAAAATGGCTTTTTTGAAGCTATTTTATTCCATTTTTCTGTTATAAAAAAATTCGAATAAATGATTATATATATATATATATATATATATATATATATAGTTTATGCAAATATTTATGGGTCTACCCATACGGATTACCTAAATCCGTATGGGTAGACCTGAGGAGGATGATATCCAGAGAGCTCAATGTAAAATTCAGAGCAGATATGTTTGAATAAAAGACAGACCACGTTAAGATTCCATGTAATAAGCTATTTCACCATAACCCCTTTAACAGCTTTTGGAAGTAAAGTCTGATGATCCAGAACCCTGTTAAAGGGGTTATGGTGAATTAACTTATTACATGGAATCTTAACGTGGTCTGTCTTTTTATATAAATATATATATATATATATATATATATATATATATATATATATATATATGTGTGTGTGTGTGTGTGTGTATATATATATATATATATATATATATATATATATATATATATATATATATAAAAGCTGGAGTTACTCAACTCTCACTTTCCAGCCTTAATAGGGTTTTGAAAGCATCTACGTGGCCTTGTGCGCGTGAAGGATTGTTTTCCATCCTACAACCCGTTTCCTCTAAGTTTATCACTAGTCTATAGCTATTTCCATGACTCATGTTCTGAGGAGCTGCATTCCTCTGTTCCAACAAAATCCGGCAGTAGAGACACTGTCCGGGAGATTTTTAGAGAGAATAACCACCTGCTAGTTTGTGTTGTTCCCAGCTCCACCCTGACTCGTTTTGGTAACATCTATTAAGGCCCCATCTACGGACAAATAGTTAAGCCCCAAATTAGGGTCATAGCACTATGAATGTTTAAAAAATATATTGTAAAATTACCAGCAATATATTTTCATAGTAAAAGTGTTACCTACAATACATTTTTGTAACAAAAACAAATTAACATTTTCTGTCAAGGAAATTTCTAATATTCCCAAGAGAATTAAAATTTAGTATCAAATGACCCATAAGGAGTTGACATACCTCAAAATAAACAGAAAAAGGATAAATTTTGTTCCTTCATTGTTATGAATATTCAAGTAGATTATAAAACGAGAAGAGATGAAATTTGTAGTTTTAATTCAGCACGAAGTACGATCATCTTTCTGTAATTATAAAAGAAAAGTTTTATGTTATTCAATTAGTAACTGTTGCTTCATTCCCGCTTCTTCTAATTAGTATGCATAAATGTAAATTAAGAAAATTTCAATTTGATTTGGACTGCATTTGCGTGTAAGGATTTCTTGTGGCATAGAGAATGGTTTAGCAGTAAGAATCAGATAGCACGAATTCATTTATTCAGGCTTGCAATGTCGAAGCGGTTTAAACAGATTCTAAAACACATGATTATTCTAGTTATTACATGCCTTTGTATTTTTAAAAATTATTTTTTATCTTTTTGTACAATGTCTCTTCGCGGGCAAAGTGATCGTGACTCTCCACAAACTTCTCTTTATTAGCTGTACATTTCCACGCACTTTTGTGTGGATTTCTCCCACGCGTTCGTATTCAGGGTTTCTCTTAGACTGTATGCCAACCAAGGCTGGAAAACTCGATATACTCCGTTTTTTTTTAACTCGTAGTGACAGCAACAAAGCTAAGATGACAAATAATTGTCAAGAATCTCTAAATATATAACAGAAGCATCAGAATATATGTGGCAGCAATATTCAAAGCAAGAACGAATGGTAGACTTATGAATTTGTAAGATAGATTCTTCTTTGGATTTTACCAAGTATCTCTAAATATATAGCAGAAGCACCAGACCAGATGTGGCAGCAATATTCAAAGCAAGGACAAATGGTAGACTTATAAATATGTAAGATAGATTCTTCTCTGGATTTTGTCAAGAATCTCTAAATATATAGCAGAAGCACCAGATCATATATGGCAGCAATATTCAAAGCAAGGATGAATGGTAGACTTATAAATATGTAAGACAGATTCTTCTTTGGATTTTATCAAGAATCTCTAAATATATAGCAGAAGCACCAGACCAGATGTGGCAGCAATATTCAAAGCAAGGACAAATGGTAGACTTATAAATATGTAAGATAGATTCTTCTCTGGATTTTATCAAGAATCTCTAAATATATAGCAGAAGCACCAGACCAGATGTGGCAGCAG
Organism: Acanthosepion pharaonis; assembly: GCA_903632075.3. Classification (NCBI taxonomy): domain Eukaryota; kingdom Metazoa; phylum Mollusca; class Cephalopoda; order Sepiida; family Sepiidae; genus Acanthosepion; species Acanthosepion pharaonis. The sequence continues at coordinate 3,210,441 of CAHIKZ030005106.1, forward strand.
TATTCGAAGCAAGGATGTATGGTAGACTTATAAACATGTAAGATAGATTCTGTCGAGAAAAAGTTTCTAACACAACACAGTGAACCAACGTATTTATGGAAGCAACAAATTGGCCAGAAGTACGAGAAAAGAAACTTACAATAGAAAAGACAGTTGCAGGTAGCTAGTAAACAGTGAAAGGGTCAGTCGTACTTGCCAATCTAGTAGCTCACTTTCACGCAGTCGAGGCACTAAGATAAGAAGCCCATGAAAACAGTTGTCATATAAAAATATTTGTAGAAAATACAGAGGGAAGTGAAGTCACGTCTGTAAGAAAATGAGTAATGTCGAGATGGCTGATCAGGATGGAATACATGACAGAACATCTTTTGAATTTTGGCAAGAATCTTGATATGACCAGCAGAAGCACCAGATCAGATATGGCAGCAGTATTAGCAATTGATACAATATATTCACTTCACTACATGTCAGTTGAAAGCGTGAATCCAAGAATAGGCAAAACATGGTTCTCTTGGAATTTAACGTCAGCCAGGCTGATAGCAGGCAGAAAAATGAAAGCCATTTTGTTTAGAAGCCAGAATGAGAAAAAAAAATTAGTGAGATGAAGTGAGGAAACGGACAATAATGGAACAGGATTCAGGAAGAACAGAAGATGGCGACTGACGTTGCATTTAAATTTTTGACGGGGAAGCAAGAAATTGGCAAGAGTTAAGCGAATAGAAACTTAGAATAAAAGTGACAGTTGCAGGCAATTAGTAAACAGTACAAGATTAAAGGCCTAGTTGCCAATCTAGTAGAACGCTATCATGCAACCAAGGCACTAAGTTAAAAAGCTGATCAAAACAGTTATCATAAAAATATTTGTAGAAAATACAGAGGGAAGTGAAGTCACGTCGGTAAGAAAATGAGTGATATCGAATGTCGAGATGCCCGATCAGGATAGAATAAATGACAAATCTTCTTTTGAATTTTGGTAAGAATCTTGATATGCCCAGCAGAAGCACCAGATCAGATAGAGCAGCAGTATTCAATGCACAGCTTAAAAGTAGATTTTTAAATATACCAGATGGAGTTTTTACGAGCAAAATCTTTCTGGCATGAGACAATAAAGCAACTATCCTAGCTGTAGATCTAGCAGTAGATTCAATATAATCGTTCCACTTTATTTAATCAGAAAATGTTACAATTCAGAATGATCAATGAGCCATTCTCCTGGATGTTAACATCAACATTGCTATTGGCAGGCAGAAAATAAAGATAACACAAGCACAGCTCGAACCCTACGAAGGGTGTGAGGTGTTCTAGTGTTATCATTATTTTTTATGATTTATTTCCGGAATCTATGTATATATGTATTTTCATGTTGTTCTTTTTTTACACAAATCTTCAATGGAAAATGTCATGATACCAGTTTTGACCTTAGAACTCTGGAAGATAATGAAAATAAAGATCAAAGACAATAATCTTAACAAATAATATTAATTTCTGACAGTCATTGTGAGATTAACCAGATACTATGGGTAAAACTCAATACATTACAATTTTAATCCGGATTCTATTAATTATAAAAGTTAAATTAAAAATCCCGTATTAATTATAAACTTATAAAAATTAGTTATAAGTTTGTAAAATATCATGTCAGTTGAAAGCATCAATCCAAGAAGGCGGAAAGCGTGGTTCTCTTGGAATTTAGCGCCAGCTAAGCTGATAGCAGACAGAAAAGATTCCCAGCGGTGATTAAATGGAAGTCGTTTTGTTTTAGAGACGTTCAAACTTACACGCCATTTCTTGCTTCAGTTAACCACTGATTGGACGTCCTTTTCGAGAGCAGTTGCCAGGTTTTTTGGATCTGTCGGAATCGTTACTAAGACTAGCGCAAATAGTTGTTTCAAGTCACGTCTGTAAGAAAATGATACCCGATCAGGATGAATTACATAACAGACCATCCTTTGAATTTTGTTAAGAACCTTGATATGCCCAGCAGAAGCACCAGATCAGATATGGCATCAGTATTAGCAATTGTTACAATATAATCACTTCACTACATGTCAGTTGAAAGCGTGAATCCAAGAATACGCAATACATGGTTCTCTTGGAATTAAACGTCAACCAGGCTGACAGCAGGCAGAAAAATGAAAGCCGTTTTGTTTTGGAGGCCAGAATGAGAAAAATATTAATGCTCACTCTATTAATTATAAAAATTAGATTAAAAACCCGGTATTAATTATACACTTAATAAAAAAAATTTAAAAAATGTCGGATATAAGTATGTAAAAAAATAAAAAATAATAATAATCGACCCTGTCGCCTGGGGCTTTAGAATACGCAGACTGCAGAGGGGTAAGACAGAGCCCAAATAAGGCGTCCTGGGTAAGACGATAAACTACATCCAGCAGCAAGGCCTCTGATCAGGAGGTTTTGAGGAGCGTGGAATCATTTCTTAATTACTGGTGTTCCTAGATCCACCCTGAACCTTGGGTGGTAGCACCTGTTAGGGTCCCAGCTATGGGCAAATGGTTAACCCACAAACTGGGGTCAAAACACTATGAAAGTGTAAGAATTTATTTTTAATACCAGTAATACATTTTTGATAAAAAATATTGCCAGCAATACATTTTTAAACAAAAATATTACCAGCAATACGGTTTTGGAAAAAATATTGCCAGTAATACATATTTGATGGAAAAATATTAAAAGCAATACATTTTTTGAAAAAATATTACCAGCAACAAAAATCTTGTCGGCATTAAATAACCGATTAAGGTTGATATGCCCTAAAACAAAATAAACCAAACAAAACCAAAATAATAATAATAAACCTTTATTAATTTTACATTTCTACATATTTTTTTAATCAAGAAAGGCGATAATGCCACTAAGACTCAATGGGGCTACTAGAGGTGAAATACAATGAGAAGGCTTTAGAAGGACCTGGAAACCAAATCCTAAACAGGAAACAAAGGATAAAACTCTATCCTTGTTCAAAAAACCGGGAGAGAATGAACTGAACGATAGGCGAACCTATCCACTCCTATTTGGAGATGAAATAATAATAATTAGAATATAATATATATATATATGTGTGTGTGCGCTTGTTGTGTGTGTGTGTGTGTGTGTGTGTGTGTGTGTGTGTGTGTGTGTGTGTGTGTGTGTGCGTGTTGTTGGGTGTATGTGTGTGTGAGAGAGAGAGAGGGATAGTGTCCGTGTTTGTTGGGTGTATAATAGTATCTGAATTGAAAATGAACGTTATGAGACAAAGTATAAAATCTATTAACGACGCATTCCACAAGAGCGTCTGCTCTATTTGGCTTTCTCAGGTTAGAATGAAAGAAAGAAAAAAACAAACTCTCTTTGAGTGGGGAATGATATTTTCATTGTAAAAAATATGTTAATAAATATCCACTCGCAAAAAATATCAGTCTTAGAATGGAAAAAAAATGTTTCGTTTTTGAAGATGTAAAAACGTATCAATCCAATCCAATATTATAAGCGAGGCACATGTTATCCGGTTGAAAGTCACTTCCTCTACATTAATGATTGGTTAAATCCAGGTCGATAGATGTCGATTATTATCTTAAAGAGTTAAAGAGATGTATAATCAAACAGGTGTACCCAATAAATATAACGTTTACAACAATAAGAATTATATATAATTTGGACCGGCAGAGTAGTTTTGACAACAATCCACACACACACACACACACACACACACACACACACACACACACACACACACATATATATATATATATATATATATATATATATATATATATATTACACGTAATAAATCCGTTCGAATATAATCCAAGTGAATCTTATATATTAAAACTGATCCACAAAAAGAGCTCAATGTATTTATTTGAGTCAAAAAATGATAGCGCATTGACGTTAGTTGAAATAGTATATATTCATGAGGTAATTTTGGATTTCTCTCTCTCTCTCTCATATATATATATATATATATATATATATATATATATATGGCGTCCTGACGATTGCGTCCAGCATGAAGCAGCCAGTCACCTCTGAGTGTTGAGTTCAATATTCACTTTTATATTTATATTGACAAACGCTCTATCTCCTTTAAACTATATTTCTTCATATATATATATATATATATATATATATATATATATATATATATATATATATATATATAAAGTGTGCAGTTTATATTTTATATCATAAAGGAACTATCTACACAAAGAATTAATTAACAATGTTAATGTAATTAATGCCGAAATCACTTTGCTAACAAGACTTAATGAGACATTAATTTACTATCAGTTCCTTAATAACATCCTTTATCCGAATTGTTGTCTGATGGAAGACACATGCCAAGTACTTTCGACAATTTCAATTTGTCATCTTCAGGGCGCAATTTTCCATCACATAGGCAAACACTAAAACGAAATATGTGTAAACCAAAAGATGTTATTTTTTAAAATTATGCTATTTATTGATAGTGTTATGAAGCGTGCGATTCCGCGACGATAGAGTTCAATCAATCGAGAATTTTGCTTCAATTTTGAAAAGTTATAAATTCACGAAAATTTTCGGTCTTCACATATTTCGTCATTAATGACATGATCATTGCTAATTAATTTTTTTTGTATAAATTGTTTATTATATATATATATATATATATATATATATATATATATATATATATATATCACCTGGTTGGATTGGATGGGGAGCATCTGTGATTATTTCCACGATGTGGCCGGAGTTTCGGACATATGAAGTGTAGAATATTGGTTAGCTTGCCAGTGGTCTAACACACAAGTAGGCTAGTGTAGCCAAAGCTAAAAACTGACTTGAGTCATTTCATGGAGAAATATATGGGTGAATAAAGACCACTCATGCAAATATATTGGGCAGGTCGATTCTAGCTAAATGGACCAACCTAACTGGTGTATTAGGCACTCTCCTATAAAATGAGGTAAAATTAAAGGAAATAGAAGAAGGCAGCCATGTTGGCAGGTAATTCACTTGACTTCTACATTTCCCTCCTCTCCCCATTGCGGAAGCATATTGGCTGTTGGGGAGGAATTAGTTCCCTATCACGTGACTTCTATCACGTGACTTCTACATGAAGGAGACTTTCCGAACAACGGGACAATTAGATCTACAAGGAAGCGACTCAGAGGGTGGCACACAGAGCCTTGGCAACTAACACTCGGCCTGAGCGGAATAACGTCTTTGTGAATTTTAGGGAGACCGTATATGTGAGGTAGCTTTGTGTAACGCTGCGATAACTGCCTAGACGTCTTACGTGCGAAGTGATCCTTGTTCTTGATTAGTATCTGTGACAGTTTGCATTCCGTTTTCATTGTAGGATCCTTTTTTTACTTTGCTGTAACTACCATTGCTAATGAGGTCTTCCAGCTTTCTTGTATAATCTGATTTATCCATCACTACAGTCGCATTGCCTTTGTCAGCCGGTAGTATGATGATGTTTCCGTTCCTCTGTAGCGATAATAACAACAAAAGTTGCAATATGAGCTCTGGTAAAAATATGCAATGATAACAGCATAAAATTGCAATATGAGCATTGGTAAAAATGATTGCTGAATACATTAGGTGTATAATTCATACACAGATGTCCTCAAGGAGATATAGCACAGTGGATAAAGGCATAGGTTAGATCCAGTGACAGGACCCAAAGAGTGTGAGTTCAATACCTGGTTAAGGCGGTGGAGAACTTTGAGAGGGGAAGTAACATCCAATAGACATGGCATGTGGAACTAGAACGGACTACCCCAGTGAGCGAAATAATAGGTTCAGTTCGACATTCCAACCACATGAAGAAAGCCGGAGTGTAAACCGAAACGTTGTGATAAATATGGCGACAAATATGAGGAAAATAAACCTCTTTTTTTAATTAAACAGTATTAATTGCATATACCAATCTGAATATTCGAGGAATTTTGTAAAATATGCGTTCTCTGACATGAATCGAAACTGTATTCCTATAAAGAACCGTCATTTGATCTGACGTGCTATACCATTTCGCTACAGAGAAGCGTCTAGTTAGCAAAATCCCAAATACTGTTTGTAAACATACAATCTTCGACGATTTTTCTTGATCAATCATTTCTGTTCAGGAAATGTATCTTAACGTAAACAGTGACAACATTTAATGAAATGGATTAAACCTATGATTACTTAATATATTTTCTGTTCATACGTTATTTTTTATAGATACAATTTATTTGCGTAAATGCTTTGTTTTTAATTAAACAGCATTAATATTAATATTAATATTAATAATAATATTAATTGTGGATTTGGGGAGCAATCATACTTTTATACCAGTTTCATTGAAATCGAGTGACAATGGCCTGCGATTAATGGTTTTTTATTAAACTTTTCTTCCATTCATACAAGTGATTTCTTTTCTTGACATAGAATATCTAAAATCTGCCCAAACGATCTGTAAATCCGATAACTCTCGGCTAATTCATTAGCGCTTATCCAACATATTTCTACATATTCAATGAGGCAAAAGCAAATCCTTGATAATTTCCAATAGATCGGCCGAAAGTGCTCGGATCTCTGGGTCATTTAAACAATGGTTTCTTGAAAGTAAAACAGCTGAAGGAACGTCAGCGAATAAGCTATCTGACGATCCTGTGTAAAATGGTTGACAGAAGAGGAATTTGGAGAAATAACAAAACAGCAAACCTTAATACGAGGCACAAAGAACACGAAATTGTGGAGAGTCACAATCTCTCACTTCCCTAATAGACACGCCATAGAGAAGAACTTTATGTAGGATAGACGAGTTCATGCCTTTCCCAACAACGTTAGTTAAAAAAAATAGTTAGAAACTTAAACTAGGTGAAACAAAATCCCGTTACATCCACATACACGCAATGTATGTATCCATGTGCTCCCCTTCCTATTTGTTAAAAAGTAGAACGTATTATTCTCAAAACATTGTTAATTCAGTATTCACTGGTAAAATAACTATTATTATTACAATGGAAAGATGTGTTTCGACTTTTAATAATCCACTACAGATTGATAAGGATGTTGGTACATTTTCAGT
>CAHIKZ030005106.1:3220000-3222500 GCA_903632075.3 Acanthosepion pharaonis
GCAATAATTTGGCATATCTGACGATTAGCTGTAATCATAAATCCAATTACATTTCATACCTTATCACCTGCAATGTCCAGACACCTGAGAGTTGCTTATTAGTTTGTTTTTTTGGTACTTTTTTTTTTGATTTTTAATCGGCACATATAAACAAGTGTGTATATATTTAGAAAACAAATTGAAAACTGTACAAATTCTTGTGAAATACTTGCCTATATGTGTACATATATACACCCCCACCATGTACATATTATTTTTTGTATCGTTCACCTGTATATATATATATATATATATATATATATATATATATATATATATATATGTGTGTGTGTGTGTGTGTGTGTGTGTGTGTGTGTGTACAGGGTGGTCCGAAAGTCATGTCACCCATACAGGATATAATTTTCTATTTCAGGTGGCTGATAAGAGCTTCTACAGTTTGGAAAAGAGCCTTTTTACAAGTGTATGAACGTGATCGTGTGAATAAACTGAATCCATACATAAATGCGATTTGTATTACTGTATTACTTGTGCTACCTACTTTTGTTTTCATCACTTTTTCGTAAGGGATGGTGACAAGACTTTCGGACCACCATTTGCATTTATGGATGCGAGCTCGTAAGTGATAATTGTCTGAGAGGGATTATTGCTAATCTGGAAAAGTCGATGATTAAAATTAATCGACACAAAATAACTGTCGTTTTGAATATTTATCTTAATGACCATTTACTTCCTAAATACACCGAATTTAAATTGCAAGATCGTGTAGCATACCAAGATATCAACACTCACAAATGTGTATGCCATTTTTACCTTCCATAATTAAATACCAACTACAAGGAAAGTACTCACACCAAGCATGTACATATTTTTGTATCGTTCCTCGTATATATATATATATATATATATATATATATATATATATATATATAGATAGATAGATAGATAGATAGATAGATAGATAGAAATCTGAAATCAGGTTTTTCAGACCCATAAATTAGAGTAGAAATCAGGGCGGCAGCTGGTGGAGATCCCGAAACACAAGGTCAGAATTAAAGTTACATATCAATCGCCTGAAGAGGTACAACATAGTACCGAAACACGAAAACTATTGTGTAGCGATTTCAACATGTTTTTGTTATAATCTCTCATAATCTTTCATAATAATAATAAACAGTATATTTATATATTTTCGTCTAAGGAACTGAATATTAGAGTAATCTTATTAAATAAAAAAAATGCGATCTCCGGCAGTAATCAAACCTGCATCACGTTTTAATAATCTTTCTCAAATGTTCAGGTCGTTAGATGAAAGCGTCTATTCAAATATGAGTATCCACTAAAAATCATTTTAAAAATGATTTGATCAAATGATTTGATCAAATCATTTTAAAAATGATTTGATCAATAAATCCATTATCTTAAATAAATTCTTGTGTGTTGTGTGTAAGTCTATCAGATGGAGTATATCTTTAAAAGGACAATAAAAATAAAGACAAAAGGAAAACTTATCTTAGCCAAAGCGTTTCGCCCTCTGTGTGACTTTATCAAAGTAAATGAAAGGTTTTATGTTGTAACAAATGTTTATATACAAGGGCTAAAACATTATTGCTTTTTTTTAAAAAAAATTAACTTGAAGAACTATTCTAAACATTCATTAGGTTAGCCGATGTGTCTAGGCAAGTTATGGACGACGCCAATAAAATTGAGTAAATGATGGCCTCATTTTTTTTTTTTTTTTGTTCAGAAAATAAAATCCTTTCATTTGCCTTGATAAATCATTTCAGCGAATGAAACGCTAAGAAAAGTATTCATTTTGTCTTTATATATACACTTACATATACATCCGAGGCTTCCTTCGGCAATTAGTCGGAGATTCGTCTCCAGCTAAGCTAGTCGAACTCTCTGCCTTCGGGCGGAGAGGAATCCAGACGAGGCTAGACAACTACCCGACCCCGTGTATGCGGGGTCTACGGGGAATTTTTGCTCGAGCCTAAGGACTCGGATACCCCAAGTTAAATTGAGCCTCGTGCAATATCTGAACGCGTGGGGCGGTTGGCAAATACCCTTACTTGACGTGGTGCTATGGTTAGCAAGCTTGTCTGGTAGGGTCAGTTATGACTGAATAGTGAGTTCGATCCTCAATGGGTGCAACATACTTGTGCCACATTTTAGCTACGCTTAGAAAATCATTTGGGGGCACTTCGGCGTGGTGTAATCTTTAGCAGGCTTGTTTCGCTAAAACAATTACGTTACAGACACTGGAAAGTGAGTTCGATCTTCACTGGGTGCTCCATACTTTCGGCCTTGTGCCACATCGCTAGCTACGCTTTGAAAATCAGTATATATAGTCCCACTCAAATTTCATCCACGTTTAATTCCTGAAGCTCGGAATAGTATTCTTAAATATTTATACATGTTAAAAAATTAACAATGCCTAAAACCAAATTCCCTTGAAAAGGGTTAAATAATGCCAATGAACAATGCGGACAATTTAAGAACC
>CAHIKZ030005106.1:3225000-3237500 GCA_903632075.3 Acanthosepion pharaonis
AGATGGCTAAACGTCCTATCTGAAAACATGAAAAAAAAAAAAAAAAAACCCAATTAGTTTAGTGGACATTTAGGTATTAAGCATTTTCTTGTACGGACAGATATCGCATATATATATATATATATATATATATATATATATATATATATATATATATATATATATAGGGATATTAAAACAACATGTAAAAAATCGCTACACAATTGCAGTCGAGTTTCAACGCATACCATTACGTCTTCTCTGGCGAATGAACGATTAATATGTTTTAATCACCAGTAATTTACAATCACCTGAGGTGACGCAATGCTATGCATTGAAACCCGACTGCAATTGTGTAGCGATTTTTACATGTTTGTTTTAATATCCTAAAATAAATAATATTGATCCACTCTGTATTGAGCCTCTTTTCAAATTAAATGTATGAACGTTGGAATTGTACTCTATTCGTTCTTATCTGACACACACACACACAAATACACACACACACACACACACACATATATATATATATATATATATATATATATATATATATATATATATATATATATTACTTATTCAAACCGAAAATATGTTTGTTCTTATATAGCATCTAACTTAACGCCAAATTAGGGACCGCTTTATATTGTATGATTTCCACCTCTTTTAGATATAGACTCAACCGCCTGGCATTTTCAGATCAAAAATATATTGCTGCCATATTTCAGCTGGAACTAGTGCAGCTCTCGTATAAGTCATTCTCATACAACAACACATTCACCATGCGTCCCTCACACAATGGCGCCAAATATTGTTTACATTAATCACTCGTTCGATTTTGTTTGTCTGTCAATGACATAGTAAACAGAGCAGGTTTAAGTTTGTGGCTCGGCTCCAGGAAGGTTTATAGTCTCGGAAATACTTGTAACCGCTAAGTACTGAGGATATATCATATAAAAGTTTGCATTAAATATATAGCTAACATTATAATGCAATGACTCAACAAAGAAATCACGTCCTTATCAGTCAAGCCAATTAGGTGACCGTCCAAGCTGACGTTAGCCTGGTTGTTGCCTTACATTCGTTTTGGAAGACGGACACGTATTTTTCATAGTATTTTTTTAGGAAAAGATGCGTCTTGTAAGCCGGAAAGTACGGTACTTTGTTTTATAAATCCTTTCTCCCTGATAATTATTTTTCGAGTACAACTACTTTCTGGAAAATACACCCATGAAATGCTTCTCTGTACCTCTTGGTTTTATAATCAGCTAACAGCCATAACCATATAATCTTAATTTTCTAATTCTTCCGTTTCTGTTCATATCACACACCTCATTCCATAATGCTCTATCTTCAGCGGTTCTTGGAATTTGTATTGGGGGAATTATAGAAACATTGAATTACAGAATGTTGGAAATCTATGGTAAATGTTCTGATAACCAGAATTCTTTATAGCATCTAAGTCAGACATTTACAGCCAAGACATATATCCCCAGGGTTAACTCTCCTTAATTCACTATGTATTAATTTGTTAATTAAGCCGTTCCACCCCGATAGCTACTTCTCAAGAACCGTTATTTCCCCGAGTATATCAGTCTTTACTTTTTCGACATCTTGGCTTAATAATTAGCTAATCATGTAATTCCTCCGCTGATGTTTGTATCACACACACATTCGGTCACTCTCTGACTTTAGCGGCTCTTGGGCCTTGTATTCGGAAAATGAAAGAAACAAAATAAGAATAAATAATCACTGCAAAATTGTCAGCTTCTTATATTACTCTGGAAAGTAACTGAGAAATCGAGCTCTGCTCTTTACCTGAAAGAACCAAATCAGGCCAAAAATGAAGTATCGCTGCTACATGTGTGCCAGAGCAACCAATTCCTCAATTTCCAGCCTCGACAGAGTTAAAAAAACAAAGGTGGGGTTGCGACGCCATTGTGTGCGATTAATTACCTCCCATCCAGCAACTTCTTTCTCACCGACAAAAAAGTTCCCGGCCTCTTGCTATTTTATCGCTTTTTTCAAGACACATATTCAGGTGAAAAATATTACTTGGTTCCAACAGTTCAGACCTTCAAACACGCCATTCCACACTGCCAACCCACTCATATTCTCTTCGTATTCCATTTGTAATGAAGAAGTTCCACTAAGACAGTTTCAATGTTTTAATGTAGAACGGATTCCCAACTGGATATTTCCCTCATCATTATAATCTTAATCTCTTTAAATTGAAGGTCTGCCAATATCTATCCCACATATCCTCAAAATTTGCAATCCTTTCTATATGCCTTATTTAGTAACCCTCTACCTTGAGTGGCACTTTGGCCATGTATTAGAGGAACAATATTAAAAATGAAAAAAAAAACAGGGATCAAAATAACAAATCTATGAAAAGTCTAACGAGGATTACATAGAATCAGATACAATCAAGGAAACAAAACATTGGTGATAATGGCTCTCCCAAACTTCATCTCTTGTTGGCTTCATGTCTTTTATTGGCTTTTAATTATTAACTAAAACACTTCCAGTTCATTATCTGCTATCCATTTACACAATCACGTCAGATAATTTGCTTACCTTTGATACTTTTGTCTTGTGAGTGTTAAATTATCCAAGCCTACTTTCCTCATTATATGCGCACGTGGCCGAGTAGTTAAAACATTCGTATTCTGACCATGAGATCCGGATTCGAATGATGTTATCGGACTGAAGAGGTCGATACCAGCGTGCAGCACCTTTGTCTTAAAACCATACCACGCAGTTGCTCTTGAGGAGACGTCTTTCTAATAGAACTTAGTTGATGCCAACGGAATATAAATGAAATGATTGTGCTTAACATCTATGTAAATGAGATGCTGTTAACGTTCTGAACTGTTTGTCCTAGTCAATGTATCTTGTCAAAACATTTTTCATAGAAATAGCAAGAGAGTAGCGAGGGGCTTGCGACTTTTCGCCTGTGTGAAAAGGGGTGGTAGAATGGGAAGCAATTCATCACATACAACGCCACACATACGCTTTTAAATTTTGTCGTGTCTGGAAAGTGTAAATATGGCTGACGAGTCCTGATCATCTCTTTCCTAGAGACACAAGATATTTCGAATGCAAGCGTCAGAGAAAAATAAGATTATGATAACAGCCAGTATAATGTTTCATTTGTTTGTTTTTTTTTATTAGAATATCAAGCAACCGCCATTTTTCTTACAATCTCGATTAATTGCAGACGGAATAAACTTGGCAGCATTCAAGCTTCCATTTCAATTCTTGTAAAATAGATTCAATTGGTAGCTCTGCAGCTTAGATTGTTGCTTAAGTGTGGGTCAGACATTTTTTCTCAACAGAATCCGTTTTGCAGTTTTTAAAGTCTTCCATTCGTTTTTGCATTAAATATTACATTTGCATCTGGTCTGGTAGTCTTTCTATACATATCAATATTTTTGACAAAATCCAAAGAAATATCTGCAATTTTATCTGTCTTGACCTGACATCTAATCTTCACTCAGTTTCCCACCGCCGAAACCTGTCTATGCGTATTTTTTAAATAAATATTTTAATTCTAATTGTTATAGAGAAGTTTCATCCTTGGTACCTCGACCGCATGGATGTAACCGTAATACTTGTATGGCAAATAAGTTTCATCGTTTTACTGTTGAAATAGCTAGATGCAACCGTAAGTTCTATTCTAACAGTTTCTTTGCCGGCATTTATGGCCTGTGCAACTCACTCCCTGCTTCCATCTTCAAAATTTTAAATACATCAGTTGCTGTTCTGTTATTTTATTGTCTACTCACTAATGTTTTCTCAGTTTCCTTCGCTCGCAATTACCCCCTGTGTGGTATTATCGCCTTGCTTGGGTGAAGTAATTAAAAAAAAAGTCTGACTAAATAAAATGTCTTCGCAGAGGCAACCTTTAACGGTAGGCGGACGCTGGCAGCCAAATGTCTTCCCGCTTAGCTAAATCAGCTTTGTTTGCGCATGGCAACTCTGTGTGTCTGGTTTCACGCCTCGTTGATTCCAATCATACCCGTTTTATCTAGCTCGTGTCATAATATGATTGTGCTCAATGGACCGTTAGTGAGGAAAGCTGATAAACCATTTTAACCCCTGCCCATCCAGATCTCCCTGCCTCTTAGCGGCTACCTGAATGAAACCAGTCAGGTGTCGAATTTGTAAAGAAAATAATAATAAAATGATGGTTCAGACTGAAAGATGAAACGATATTCAAGTGAATAAAAGCGCACATGCCTGGTGATTAGTTACTCGATATACATTTTGCTACACACACACACACACACACACACATATATATATATATATATATATATATATATATATATATATATATATACGAGGTTGGAGTAGATTAAATAAACTTCCAGTAACCATAAACAATATTTTTATTAAGATGTTCACAATACAAAGTAGAGTGAATAATATTTATTTAAAGATTATAACATATTATATTATAACATCACTGCAAAATAGCCATTTTGTTTCAACATTTCGGTGTCTTGTCAAGTGATGGTATTAAAAGGCTTTTGCAACATCATAACTTGACAAGACACCTGAAGTGTTGAAACAAAATGGCTATTTTTGCAGTGATGCTATAACATACATGTTATAATATATATATATATATATATATATATATATATATGTGTGTGTGTGTGTGTGTGTGTGTGAGTGTGTGTGTGTGTGTGTGTGTAAGTTCAAGCAGGCTTAGCTAAATCATTTAGACGTATTTTGTCTATTTATCTTAGTTTTAATCATTTCAATTCAGGAAATAATTTCTTAGTGGAGAAGAAAGAGGATTCACACCTTTCCCAAGTGTGTTTAGCACGTAAGTGAATGTAATGGATTCGACTGGAATTCGAACTCGGCTCTCCGATTCCTCAATTCAAGCCGTGCCTCCTTGAGAAGGTGGGTGGACCCAACAGTGTCAGAAATTAAAACGAAGGAAAAGTATTATTTTAGAATAAAGAAAGCAAACTTTTTTCCTGTTCGGACTGCTTTGACGAGAGCTGCAAACCTTTTACAATGTTTACCCCCCCCCCCCGGTAATCGACAACGTGTCTTTGATTTGAACGTCAGGGATCTTGGTGATAGCGATCAATGCCATATTGGATTTTGCGAACAAAGATGATTTCATTAGCAAAGTGTGTAAATGAGTTCAATAACCGTTTAAACATTCTGCGAACAAGATGGCAGATACGTAAATGTGAAAGGGGATATTGATGAGGGTGAGAATCGCTCATGGATGACCTGTGCTTAATCAGCAGACCAGGGCTTGTTGTAACAAATGGTCAGGTCAAGAATGAGACAAAATAGAAATGGCGACATAAGAATTATTGTCTGCAAAAAGAACAAAAAAAAAAAAAAGAAAGAACGAAAGAAAGAAATGAAAAAGAACAAAAAGCCAAAAACATGAAAGGAAAGAGAATTGGAAAAGGGTAAACGAAAAACAATGAAAAGAAAGAAAGAAAGAAAGAAAGAAAGAAAGAAAGGAAAAATAACAGAAAGCAAAAAGCATGAAAAGAAAAAAAGAAAATTGGAAAAACGAAAAACAATGAAAATAAATAAATAAAGAAAGAAAGAAAGAAAGAAAGAAAAAATGAAAAATAACAGGGAACAAAAAGCATGAAAGGAAAGAAGATGATTGGAAAAGTGTAAACGAAAAACAATGAAAAGAAAGAATGAAATAAATAAATAAAGAAATAAAGAAAGAAAGAACGAACGAACGAACGAACGAACGAACGAAAGGAAAAATAACAGAAATCAAAAAGCATGAAAAGAAAAAAAGAAAATTGGAAAAGGGTAAACGAAAAAAAATGAAAATAAATAAATAAATAAAGAAAGAAAGAAAGAAAGAACGAAAGAAATGAAAAATAACAGGGGCAAAAAGCATGAAAAGAAAGAAGAAAATTGGAAAATGGTAAACGAAAAACAATGAAAATGAATAAATAAATAAAGAAACAAACAAACAAAGAAAGGAAAATAACAGAAAGCAAAAAGCATGAAAAGAAAAAAAGAAAATTGGAAAAGGGTAAACGAAAAAAAAAATGAAAATAAATAATTAAATAAATAAAGAAAGAAAGAAAGAAAGAAAGAATGAAAGGAAAAATAACAGGGGCAGAATGCATGAAAAGAAAGAAGAAAATTGGAAAAGGGTAAACGAAAAAAAATGAAAATAAATAATTAAATAAATAAATAAAGAAAGAAAGAAAGAAAGAAAGAATGAAAGGAAAATAATAGGCAGAAAGCATGAAAAGAAAAAAGAAAATTGGAAAAGGGTAAAACGAAAAAAAAATGAAAATAAATAATTAAATAAATAAATAAAGAAAGAAAGAAAAGAAAGAATGAAAGGAAAATAACAGGGCAGAAAGCATGAAAAGAAAAAAGAAAATTGGAAAAGGGTAAACGAAAAAAAAATGAAAATAAATAATTAAATAAATAAATAAAGAAAGAAAGAAAGAAAGAAAGAAAGAATGAAAGGAAAAATAACAGGGGCAGAAAGCATGAAAAGAAAAAAAGAAAATTGGAAAAGGGTAAACGAAAAAAATGAAAATAAATAATTAAATAAATAAAGAAAGAAAGAAAGAAAGAATGAAAGGAAAAATAACAGGGGCAGAAAGCATGAAAAGAAAGAAGAAAATTGGAAAAGGGTAAACGAAAAACAATGAAAATAAACAAAGAAAGAAAGAAAGAAAGAACGAAAAAAATGAAAAATAACAGGGAACAAAAAGCATGAAAGTAAAGAAGATAATTGGAAAAGGGTAAACGAAAAACAATGAAAAGAAATAAATAAATAAATAAATAAATAAAGAAAGAAAGAAAGAAAGAATGAAATAAATAAAGAAAGAAAGAAAGAAAGAAAGAAAGAACGAAAGAAAGAAAGAAAGAACGAAAGAAAGAAAGAAGGCAAAAAAGCATGAAATGTAAGTAAGAAGCGGAAAATAGTGAAAGAGAAAATCAAAGCTATTGGTAAATAGCAGGGCAGACCGGGTTCTATAGCCTTGGATGGCAACTGGTTTACCGCAGAAAGAAATGGCAACCTACTGCAGGAAAAAATCTGCCTCGTCAGTCATGTACCGAAAGATACATGATCGCCTACATCTGTATCAAGCATGGCACATAATTGACTGAGAAAGAAATAAAAAAGACACAAACCAGCATAAAAAGAAGAGAGAGAAGTGAGATGGAGAGGAAGAAAAAGAGAGAGAGGGGGGAGAAGAGAGAGAGAGGGGAGGAGAAAAAGTGTTAGAACGAAATAAAATCTTGAACAAATAAACTATAAAAAAGAGCAAACGGTAAGAGAAGGGAGAGATAAAAAAGAAAAAAAAGAAAAGAGTAAAGAAAGAAAAGAAAAGAGTAAAGAAAGAAAGAAAGAAAGAAAGAAAGAAAGAAAGAAAAGAGTAAAGAAAAAAGGAGTAAAAACCAAAGCAGAGAAGTAAGGAAAGAAAGAAAAATAAATAAGGAAATGTAGAAAAGAGAAAGTAACGGAAAAAAAAGAAAAAAAAAAGAAAATAGACAATTGACGAGAAGGGGGGGGAATTAAAGAAAGAAAATGGTATCAGCTAGGAGAGGAAAAGAAAGAAAGAAAGAAAGAAAGAAAGAAAGAAAGAAAGAAAGAAAGAAAGAAAGAAAGAAAAAGTGAGTAGAAAATAAAGAAATAAACGAAGGAAATAAATTAAGAATAAAAAAGATGTCATATAAGTAAAGAGAATCCACCATTTTTTTTCTTAGACCATCTTGTCATAATTCCAAACAAATTGCGAAACGACAATACATTGTACCGAAACATAAAAATAGAATATTATCAGACAAGTCGTTGGGAATAAAACAATATTATTCAACAAAAAATAAACAAAAAAGAATAAATTGCAGATGTTATCCATTTAAAATCAAAAACACGTAATAATAATCAAAACATCAAATGATTCAAGAATATACTTTCAAAAAATGTATTTAAATTCCCCAAATTCTAATTAGGTCATGTTCACGCGATACCACAAACTTTCAAAACTAAATATAACATCAATTTCACGTGACATCACGAATTTTTAAAGTTGAGATATCAAAATCATAAAAAAAAGATGAAAACAATTCCTCAATGGACTTTGAATTTCATTTAAATTCATTCATTCTTGATAGTGACTCAGATATCAGTCAAAAGCTCTAACTTTAGCAAGAACTAGTGTGGAATATAGAGAAAGATTTTCTGTATGATTTTAATCAGAAGTTGAGGAAATTAACTCGTCAATAAAAGAAAAAAATATAATTCAAATGTAAAAGACGTAACATAAGATAAGGAGATGTAATGGTTAAAATGGACCCGTGGCCAAGTGGCTAGAACGTTAGATGGACACGTGACCGAATGGTTAGAAAGTTAGATGAGCCCGTGGGCGAGTGGCCAGAACATTCGAAAGGGCCCATGGTCGAGTGTTTAGAACGGTCGATGGTCCCGTGACCGAGCGGCTAGAACGATTTATAGGCACGTGGACGTGGGGTTAGAACGTTCTATGGGCCCGTAGCCGAATGCAGTATAAACTGTCGGTGGTGAATAAACACATATGCGCCTGTGCAATAAGGATTGGCTAGCCGCCATAGTAGACGGCTATCCTCGAATATGAATGGACAGGTATATATACAATGGTTAGAGGATTCGGTAAGCCGAGTTCTTGCGGGTGACTTACTTGACGCGCAAGTAAGGTATACATGCTGCAGATTAGAAATCAAATTGGTTTTCATTGGGCGTATAAATCAAAACACCTCTGGCGATGAAAAACTTGTCTGTTATCTCCGGCAGTACACACACACACACACACACACACACACACACACACACACACATATGATATATATATATATATATATATATATATATATATATATATATATATATAAGGACAATCATATATATATATGTATATATATATGAGGACAATCATATATATATATATATATATATATATATATATATATATATGTATATATTATAGATACAATTATAGTATTGAAAGATGAAAGCTTTTGTGTAGCGATTTCAAATTAATATATTGCTCTACTTTGTATTGAGCACGTTTTTTAAAGCAAATGCTATGAACAGCTGATTTTACTACATCTGTTCTTCCTCTCATTTGTATATATATATATATATATATATATATATATTATATATATATATATATATATATATATATATATATATATATATATATATATATATATATATACGGCTAACCATGAAAAGAAATGCTGATCAAAACTGCCTAAAACCTTTAAGTGCGTAATGCCTCAAAATTATCAAATGTTGAATACTCACCCCTCCTCCGCCGAACACATCATATAGATTAGACAATTTTTTTTGTGATTGCAATATACTAACATCGTCAAGTCGAAGACTTATTTGACCAATTCAGCTTTCACGCTGAAAAACGCTTATTTTATTGTGATGGATGATTACAAGCGAGAGGGGAGATGGGATGTGCTTATTTTATTAGAACAGTAATAGAACATCTGCCAAGAATGGTGAAAGGCTGTAAGAACCTGGGTGCAAATTTACTGTGGATGATCTAGCGATTAAAGCACTTTCTATACGATTTCACCTCCATTTTCAATATTTACATGGAAAGGAGAAACACATTGCGGTGGTTCTGACAGTGCCAAAAATTTGTAAATTACAATTGTTTTTGCACGAAATCAATTTGAAAACACGATAAAGAAGCATCGCTGAAATGAATGAAAGGCGGGGGGGACAACTCATATCATTATACTTATTATAATTATTATAATTTTATTGTTTGTGTGTGTGTGTGTGTTCGTTTATATATGGGATCGGATTTCCTACATTTTTCAACCGATTTCAACAAAACTTCACTTTTTTTTGGCAGGTAGTGCTTCTTATTGTCTTGCACACTTTTTTCTTTATTTTTACATTCAGAATGCTTTAAAAATTCCATTTACAAGACAATTGTTTATAATAAAATTCAATTCAATCGGTAGACTGATAACGATTGAAAACAATGTTGTTTTTTTTTTGAGTTTGGGTTTGACCAATCTGTAAAAAACAAAAAAAAAAAGAACAAACCAAAAAACTAATTAAGACATGCGTGTCCGTCAACCTTAAACAATAATCGTTGTCAATTTTATTTTTCAGTCTTTATGATGGTCGATACTTGATCTATCTCTTACTGTTACATCCCCGGGCAACGCCCAGCTCTACTGCTAGTTCTTAATAAATAGTATTATTGCTATTATTTTACTTAAGTGTTTACTATATTTACAATTCTTTGCGGCTAAACATGAAAAGATATGTTGATGAAAACTGTCTAAAACCTTTAAGCGCCTATTGTCCCAAAATAATCAAATGTTGAATCCGCCCTTCCTCCTCTTCACACACACTAGGTTGTATATTAATATTCCTTCGTTTTTATTATTATTTCATTTAGATTCCTCGACTAGTTTTCATGGCCATCATCAGGAGAAAAATAATGCTCTGCTTGCTCGTAGCAGTGAATTACAGAAATGAATGCTTTGATGGAGAAAATGAACTTTTGTCTGTAGTTTTCATTTGGTTTTGTTTTTTGTTTTGTTAACATGAATTTTGGTCAATCCTTCTGTGGTCAAACAGTCTCTTTTAAGTTGTTATTTGAGATAAGAGCTGGATGGATTCATGCTGATCTGAATTCCTTTGGTCATTTTGACAGGTTTATTGGTTCCTGGAAAGGGGATGCGTCTCTGTTAAGTGTGTGTGTGTGTGTATTATTTGGTTCTTATTGAGTGAGTGAGTATGATGTGTGTAAGCGTGTATATTACTATGGGTGTGTGTTATCATTTGGCTCATTAGGTAGTGAGTGAGTTTGATCTGTGCAAGTGTGTATATTCGTTTAGGTGTGTGTATAAGCATGTCTGTCTTCTGTGGGTGAGAAATGTGAGTAGGTTTTGATTTGTAAGGTTATATATTAATACTATATATATTTTTAAATTTATGGTCAAGCCCGTCTCGATAGTGCGTTTTTAAACGTTCTATCCATTTCTTTTTATGGAACGATAAAATCTTTCTAATGTTATCTGCTTTGGACTTTTATATTCTCTCAATTATAGTAAATTTGGTATGGGTTTTAAAATCGTGTTTTTCCAGGTGGAAATATTGTTCTACAGGTAATAATCTTTCATGGGGTGTCGACTTAATCCGATTGCAATAATTATTAATTCTCTATTGAAAGGCCCATTCAGATTTTCCTACATATTGTTTCTGGCATAGCGCGCATATATATATATATATATATATATATGTGTGTGTGTGTGTGTGTGTGTGTGTATAGAAGTCAACACTTAGAGGCGACAGTCTGTTTCATGCTAGATGCAATCGTCATGCCGCCTCTAAGTGTTGACGTCTATGATCACTTTTATATTTACACACGCTGTATCTCTGATATTGAGCACTTTATCCCATAAATATAGCACATCTTAAGACTATATTTCTTCATATATATATATATATATATATATATATATATATATATAGAGAGAGAGAGAGAGAGAGAGATAGATAGATAGATAGATAGATAGATATTCAAACATACATTGTTGAATATAACAGACAACGAATATCTATTAGGTTTGATCATGGAACGTTCTAAGCTTCGTATAGTGGCTTTAGTTTCAGGAGAAAGTAAAGACAAAAACTGTCAAAAATTTGGATATTTTTTTTATTATGTTTTTCCTTGATCTAAGCTTTCAGCTTACATGAGCCATCATCAGAATGGTTATATAGGCATTACAACAGAGATGTTCAACATCAAAGATGACATCCTAAAAGAAGTATTGCTATGCGACGATAGCGGTCGCGGGATAGCAGACCTATGTCATAAATTGGTAATGCGGTTTTATGACGTCGCCCATGACCACATGAGAGTAAGACATGTTATCAACAGAACCATATGTTTAAATGCATTGTAATATGTTGTGACTGGTAGTAGTAAATGTAGTTTTATTGAGTGTTGGTTGCTTAGTTTCAATGTAAAAATAACAACGGCATTGTTACCCAACAAGCTGCTAAAAGTAAATCAGTTATGTGCCAATCATGATACACACATAGGCGATCATGTATCTTTCGATACATGACTGACGAGACAGATTTTTTTCCTGCAGTCGCTTGCCATTTCTTTTTGAGGTAGGCCAGTTGCCATCCAAATCTATAAAACCCGGTCTGTCTGGCTATTTACCCATAGCTTGTGGCAGAAGAATAGGATTCATAGTTTTCCCAAGGATTCGACTAGAATTCAAACTCCGATTCCTCATTCCGAGCCGTTATCCATTATTTCATCGTACCTCCATAGCTGGACGTAGTTTTTTTTCTCGCTCCTTGATGTTATTTAGGGTTGAGAAGCCTAATTTACATAAATAAGTAGAAAATTGCAATAGAAACTGATAAATAATTTTTATCTAATGTGGAATATTAATTTTGTATTGAAATCCAAAATTTATTAATGGGCACGTCTTATGTTTTGTTTTCATTT
>CAHIKZ030005106.1:3242500-3280000 GCA_903632075.3 Acanthosepion pharaonis
TCAGGTTTAGGTGTCACATTTTCTGTCCTCATTTAAAACATTTCAAAGATATTTATATATTTTAGACTTGTTTCATTTTGGCATCACTAATTCGTAATTCACATTAAGGGATCGAAAACAAGCAAAGTTACAAATTAAGAAAAAAAAACAGATTTGAAAGAAAAAATCTCTTAGGAAGCTGTTAATGCATTAGAATTCATGCACAGGAGAAGAATGGGATTGAAGCAAAGGCTTTGGTTCTACTGAGGAATATTCAGATTATGATGGATGCAAAATGTCAAAAAATGTTTTATTGTGAAACGAAAATAATTATTGCTTACAATCGAAAAGAGAAAGACAAAATGTTTAGAAGATACCATGAGGAAACAGTGCTTGGAGAATTTAACACTCACATGATGCAGGAAAGGAAAGTTAAGCAACTAACTTGATTATTATAAACAAATTGATAGCGGATCAGACTGAAAAGTAAGTAAAGCGGAGATCGAATTCCACACATGTTTATTTAATCCTATTACTTGAACATAATCTAGGGGATTGCATGTGTAAATACTTAATTTTTTATTCATTTTAATTTTTTCCGGCGTTTGTTATAATAATTCTTTAGTTTAAAATGCTGCCTTTTTCTAAAATATGTGACATTATCTGAGTTGCATATAGGGCATATAGTTGGAGTATTTACAGTGCTATTTTGTAAGGTATACGATTTTACTTTTCAATCTTTAAATAACACAGTCAAAACTTCTATTCGCATCAGCATTTTGAGATACATTCTAATCGCTTATTTAGTAACTTATATTGGTCTGGAAACTTGATTATAGCTATTCTCACATCCAGAGTTTAGAGTTTTTATATTTACTGCCGTTGGCTGATGTTGTTTTTCTCATTTTTACATGATGTTTTTGGTGTAATTTGTTTTTTGTTTTTAATTTCCCATACATGTTTAGAAAACATTGCGCTGTTTATGTATTTACTATTTTTAAATAATGTTTTGTGCGCCTTGTTTTTCTCTTTCCAGAGTCTTTCAATTATTTCTTCCTTTGTTATCTGCTAATCTTACAGTGGCTTGGTATATTATATTTTTTGCAAGAAACTAACATTTAAGGGACATTCAGTTACAGGTTGGTATGATTTGTGTAGTTGGTTTGATGACTATTTTCTTGTTGCGCTTTTTATTATTTGTGTCATGTTCTCAGTATAACTGTATCTGATTTATACTGCTTTTGTTTTGAATAGCTTCGGGGAAGTCATTGTTTATGAGTTTTATGAAATTTTCCTACGTATCTTTTTACGTTTGTGCTGTACGATGGGTTAAAACATATTATAATTATTTTCCTGTTGGCTTTTTGTACTGTGCGGCGTGTATGTGAGTGTTGCCAAATATCTACTAACTTTTACGGCTGTTTCATAATAGGTGTGGCTTTGTTGAAGAAGATTTTATTACAAGAATTTCCAGGTAATCTACGGTTAATTGAGTGTTGAATCTGCTTGATTATTGATGGCGACAGTTTGGAAGATGTGCGTATGTATAGTGGCTTGTCATTGAGTTTTCTCTATGGCTGATGAGTACATTTTATTAGGTTCAATCTGACATCAAGGAAATCTACATCTTTTATGCTTGTTTTTATGTCTATGTTGAAACACATATTTTTGAAGATTTTAATAATTAGTTTTCTGTTTTTTCTTTTACAGATTCTTAGGATTATGAGACTGTTATCCCTTTAGATCATTTTTATCGATTATTCTATTTAGTTAATCTAGTAAATTTATACATATAAGCTCGCAGGTTTAAGCACCATCGAAACATCCCGTTCCAATGGCAAATGCTCCTTTCATTAGGCACCTTTCTTTGTTGTCAAATAATAGAGGTTTTCGGCAGTGATTAATGATTTTTATTTCGTTTCTGCTCATTTTTATTTGTTCATGAGTTAATGAGATGGGCCTATCTAATAGAGTTCGGTTATAGAAATTTGGATTCGGATCCACCGTTATTCTTATTCAATACCTTCTAGATAAATTTGAAATATAGCCATTATCGCTTAGCAAATAACCGTTAGGATAATCCAGTATACCTTGCTACACAGAATGCACCATAACCAGCATATATAAATAGTCGAGCCAAAATACAGCACACATAGTTTGAAGATTGAGTTAAAGAATGAAACAGACTGTTGCCGATCAGAGTTGACCTTAGTGTTCACGGTTCGGCAGAAATACCTCCCACATACACCTCCCAGAAATGTCTGCCACATAATGGTAAAATATCAGTGGCAATGGTCTCTTCAACTAGTTAATGTCTCCCTATTATGTGGTGAATATTTCTAGAAGATATATATGGGAGGTATTTCTGACACACCCTGCATTTATTGAGTACACAAGTTTTAGTAGACATTTATGTTAATTTTTTAAACGAGATAAATGTCCACTGGCGTAGGGACCAAAAGGTTCTGCTCAAGAAAATGTGACACTAGAGAGGAATCGAACCAGTGGTCCCTTTATTTGGTTTCGAACGGGAAAATCACTTAAAAATCAAATTTAATGAACCAGGAAAGACGCCATGACAAAACAAAATAGCCGCTGAACTAATTTCTTGGCGAAATCGCGGAGCAAGTCAACGCCAATCCTACCTCCACCAATCTCGACTCAACCTTGTTAGCTTGAAAATGATGAAAGATTAATTCTCGCATTTTCGCGCGTAGTGTGATGAATTACATTTGCTGCTTGACAGTAATTCTCGTGAAATATGAATGTGTATTTCCTTTTGTGACTTTTGATCGATTAATTTTTTTTGGTTTCATCCGGATGGACATTGAAATGCATCTGACGAGAAGCATTGTATTTGGTGGAGATAGAGAATATAAACACGTTCATGTAGGTTGCGATGGATAAATTGTCGTTCAAATGAGGCAAGAATGAAAATAACACTGACATCTCATTTTAACAGATATACAGGGCGCCATGGATAAATTGTCGCCTGAAAAGACAAATATGAAAATAACACTGACGTCTCATTTTAAGATATACAGGGTGCGATGGATAAATTGTCGCCTGAAGAGACAAATATGAAAATAACTTTGACGTCTCATTTTAACAGATATACAGGGTGCGATGGATAAATTGTCGTCTAAATGATGCAAAAAGGAAAATAACACTGGCGTCTCATTTTAACAGATATACAGGGTGCGATGGATAAATTGTCATCTAAATGAGGCAAGAATGAAAATAACGCTGACCTCATTTTATCAGATATATAGGTTGCGATGGATAAATTGTCGTCTAAATGCCGCCAAAATGAAAATAACACTGGCGTCTCATTTTAATAGATATACAGGTTGCGATGGATAAATTGTCGTCTAAATGCCGCCAGAATGAAAATAACACCGACATCTCAGTTTAACGGATATATTTACCAAAATGACAGAAAATATCTTGAAATACTAAAGAGTAAATTTATTCAATACTTCAGCATCGGCTTCAACCACTGCCTGCAGACAACTTTAGAATCTCCTGCAACTCTTTTAGGCGGTCTCCTTGTTTAACTTGATGAATGCTGCCTTAATCCTTGAATTCAGATCATCTTTGGAGCTACAATGAGTGTTGATGGTCTCTCGCTCAACTGCGCCCCACACATAATAATAAAGGGTCTTGCAGTCTGGAAAGATAAGTGGCCAGTTGTAAGGAGTGATGTGGTCGCAGAAATTATCTAACAGCCATGACTGGGTTTTCCTGTTTGTGTGACATGGTGCAGAGTTCTGTTGCCAAATACAGAGACTTCCAGCA
Organism: Acanthosepion pharaonis; assembly: GCA_903632075.3. Classification (NCBI taxonomy): domain Eukaryota; kingdom Metazoa; phylum Mollusca; class Cephalopoda; order Sepiida; family Sepiidae; genus Acanthosepion; species Acanthosepion pharaonis. The sequence continues at coordinate 3,246,278 of CAHIKZ030005106.1, forward strand.
GCCACCCTCTTGACCCAGGCAGCACTATCTCCTCAAGGCAGATTATTAAGTCTTCCGTGTTGAGTCTGAGGCCCTGTGTGGAGATGAATGGAGGCATAACTTCGCCATCACTAGTGATCACTCCAAACACCTTCGTAATCACCATCAGACTCATTCAGCTCTTTCCGAAACCTCTGAACTGTCCTCAGATTGATGCCAGTAAACTCTGAAATGTTCGTATTCGAGCTTCCGGTGCGAATGCCAAACAACAGAGGTCATTTTCAAATTTTTGGCGGACTAAATTTCGTCTTGATGTACCCCTGAAAATGATCTTGGAAGAAGTTGGAAACAACTTGGGAAATGGAAAATAAAAACGATTTTTATACTTATAGCACATTACTCACAGCATTTAATTGCAATATACGTAAGGTTAGGTTATCAGTGAATATGTACGGATTTTATTAAAAATAAACAGACATATTGTCTGTAATCTCTTTAATCATATATATATATATATATATATATATATATATATATATATATATATATATATATATATATATAAATTAATTGATTTAAAATATGTTTTTTTCACTACACAGTTTTAACCCTGTTTCAAAAATGGAAGTTAAAAGTCTGAATTTAATTTTGTAATTAAATTAAAGACATTAGTTCCATTTCATCCTCAAGCGAATACTGTTCTTTCTTTATATTATATATATATATATATATATATATATATATATATATATATATATATATATATAATTTTCTGTTCATCACAGAATTCGATTACGAATTTATACTTTAGGTTACAAGTTTATTTGACCGTTGAATTTTTCTCCTGGATTTAAGTTTAGAGTTGGACATCGTTAAGACATAGGGTCTTTTAATGAAGAATTGAAACGTTAATGACATACACTTACAATCAGAATGAGACATTTGATATTTCTGGGCCATCTAATGAGAAAAGGAGGCTCAGAGTATTAAAGACTAACAGACGGAGAGAAGCAGTAGGCAATCTACCAGTGGGGCGTTAGTAAATGGCTGACTGCGAATGAAACGAAAGAGATGTGTTATAATTAGAGCTACAAAGGATATGAATATGTGAAGAGCCATTACCGCCACCTTCAGAAATGGGCATTGGACATAAAAGAAAAAAAGGCTATGAATGCCTAAATAAATCTTTCGAATATTAAAAAAAGTTTAGTTCTATGGGTCGCGTTAGATATTATTTTTGGCTTAAATATTTTTATGTTTAATTCACGATTATTTGTGTCGAAGTTGAAATCACGTTTTAATTGATTTATGCAGGTGCATTTTATTTGTTTTCGGATCAATAAAAAATAATTATTTTTTCGTTATATTGGGTATTCTATTATATTTGTTCTTGTAACTTCACTACTTTAGTTAACACGACTGTTACCCCCCTACCAATATAAAATAAATTATGGACTATTCCGTTTTTATTGCGTGAAAAGAGGGGAAAGACACTACTTGGTTTCAGTGAGAAAATGAAAGAAAGAAAGAAAAGTTTAAACTCTTTTTTCAATATCTCATAAGTAATGCACTATTTCGTTTTGATGGTGCGTAAAGAGGGGAAAGGACACTACTTGGTTCCACTGAGAAAAAGAATGAAAGAAAGATAGAAGGGAAGATACAAGTGTTTAATTTCTCCTGCCAATACCGCATAAATAAAGCACTCTACCGTTTCGGTCGTATGAAAAGAGAGGACAACACTAGTTGGTTTCAGTGAGAAAATGTAAGTTAGAAGGGAAGATTCATCAGGATATTACAATAGGAAAACAGAGAAATTTTCACGGGATAAAAGTAGTAATTAGAGATCATCATTAGCATATCATTTGTTAAAATTTTTCTTAAGAATTGTAGGTTAGTAGTAATTTAGGACTAACATACCTGGCTGAATTATTTTCAAATTAAATAATATTTTACATATTTTAGGGTTTAGGAGATATAGCAACAAGTGAAACTTTGCTAAGAGCTAAGAAGGGCCGGATATTGTGAAAATCGCTCACGTTCTGAAGGTATACGTCACATAGAAAAAGAAGAGGCTGTCTCTTATAGAATGTGTTTTCTATCATCTATAAAACAAGGTGTAAAGACAGCATCTCTTGTTCAGGTGTCTTGAGTAGTGCTGAGTTGCCGAAAAGAAATTGGTAGAAAAATATAGGAAAGTAATAAATTATCTACATTAATATTTTGTGTAAATTATAAGAAGCCAATGCAGTAAACAGAAATAAGAGGGATAACCATCAAGCAAATTCGCCGCAAAACAACAACGGAAAAAGTGGGATGACCATCAAGCAAATTCGCCTCAAAACAACAACAGAAAAAGTGATACAACATCAAGGAAATTCGTCTCAAAACAACAACAGAAAAAGTGGGATAACATTTGAGCAAATGCGCCTCGAAACAACAACAGAAAAAGTGGGATAACCATCGAGAAAATTCGCCTGAAAACAGCGAGAAAAAAGTGGGATAACCATCAAGCAAATTCGCCGCAAAAAACAACGGAAAAAGTGGGATAACCTTCAAGGAAATTCGCCTCAAAACAACAACAGAAAAATGGGATAACCATCAAGCTAATTCGCCTCAAAACAACAACAGAAAAAGTGGTATAACCATCAAGCAAATTCGTCTCAAAACAACTATAGCAAAAGTGGGATAACCATCAAGCTAATTCGCCTCAAAACAACAACCGAAAAAGTGGGATAACCATCGAGCAAATTTTCCCCACAACAACAACAGAAAAAGTGGGATAACGATCAACGAAATTTGCCTCAAAACAACAAAAGGAAAAGTTGTATAATCATCGAGCAAATTCGCCTCAAAACAACAACCCAAAAAGTGGGATAACCATCAAGCAAATTTGCCTCAAAACAACAACGGAAAAAGTGGGATGACCATCAAGCAAATTCGCCTCAAAACAACAACAGAAAAAGTGATACAACCATCAAGCAAATTCGTCTCAAAACAACTATAGGAAAAGAGGGATAACAATCAAGCAAATTCGCCTCAAAACAACAACAGAAAAAGTTGTATAACCATCGAGCAAATTTGCCTCAAAACAAAAACAGAAAAAGTGGTATAACCATCAAGCAAATTCGCCGCAAAAAAACAACAGAAATAGTGTTATAACCATCGAGCAAATTCGCCTCGAAACAACAACAGAAAAAGAGGGGTTATCCCAAGCAAACTCGTCTCAAAACAACAATAGCAAAAGTGTGATAATGATAAAGCAAATTTGCCTCATAACAACAAAAGGAAAAGTGGGATAACTATCAAAGAAATTCGCCTCAAAAAAACAACAGAAAATGTGGGATAACCATTAAGGAAATTCGCCTCAAAACAATAACAGAAAAAGTGGTATAACCATCAAACAAATTCGCCTCAAAATAAAAAACAGAAAAAGTGGGATAACCATCAAGCAAATTCGCCTCAAAAACAACAGAAAAAGTGTGATAATCATCTAGTAAATTCGCCTCAAAACAAAATATATAAAAAGTGGGATAAACATCAAGGAAATTCGCCTGAAAACAACAACTGAAAAAGTGAGATAATCATCAAGGAAATTCGCCTCAAAACAACAGCAGGAAAAGTGGTAAAACAATCGAGCAAATTCGTCTGAAAACAACAAGAGAAAAAGTGGGATAACCATCTAGGAAATTTGCCTCAGAACAACAAGAGAAAAAGTGATTCAACCATCAAGGAATTTCATCTCCAAACAACAACAGGAAAAGTGGGATAACCACCGAGCAAATTCGCCTCAAAACAGCAACAAAAATGTGGGATAACCATCAGGGAAATTCGCCTCAAACAATAACAGAAAAATGGGATAACCATCAAGGATATTCGCCTCAAAACAACAACAAAAAATGGTATAACCATGAAGTAAATTCGACGCAAAACAACAACAGAAATAGTGGGATAACCATCAAGGAAATTCGTCTCAAAACAAAAAGAGAAAATGTGGTATAACCATCGAGCAAATTTGCCTCAAAATAACAGAAGTGGTATAACCATCAAGCAAATCAGCCTCAAAACAACGATAGTAAAAAGTGGTATAACCATCAAGCATGTTCGCCTCAAAACATCAACAGAAAAAGTGGGATAACCATCGAGCAAATTCGCCTCAAAACAACAACAGAAAAAGTTGGATAACCTTCAAGGAAATTCGTCTCAAAACAACAACAGAAAACGTGGGATAACCATCAAGCAAATTCGCCTCAAAACAACAACAGATAAAGTGGTATAACCATCAAGCAAATTCCCCTCAAAACAACAACGGAAAAAGTGGGATAACCATTAAGGAAATCCGTCTCAAAACAACAACAGAAAAAGTGGGATAACCATCAAGCAAATTCGCCTCAAAACAACAAATGTAAAGTGGGATAACCATCAAGGAAATTCGCCTCAAAACAACAACAGAAATAGTGGTATAACCATCAAGCAAATTCGCCTCAAGACAGCAACAAAAAAATGTGGTATAACCATCAAGCCAAATTCGCCTCAAAACAGCAACAGAAAAAGTGGGATAACCCTCAAGGAAATTCGCCTCAAAACAACAACAGAAAAAGTGGGATAACCATCAAGCAAATTCCCCTCAAAACAACAATAGCAAAAGTGGGATAACCATTAAGGAAATTCGTCTCAAAACAACCACAGAAAAAGTGGGATAACCATCAAGCAAATTCGCCTAAAAACGACAACAGAAAAAGTAGTAAAACCATCGAGCAAATTCGCCTCAAAACAACAACGGAAAAAGTGGGATAACCATTAAGGAAATTCGTCTCAAAACAACAACAGAAAAAGTGGGATTACCATCAACGAAATTCGCCTCAAAACAACAACAGAAAATGTGGTATAACCATCAAGCCAAATTCGCCTCAAAACAGCAACAGAAAAAGTGGGATAACCCTCAAGGAAATTCGACTCAAAACAACAACAGAAAAAGTGGGATAACCATCAAGCAAATTCGCCTCAAAACAACAACAGAAAAAGTGGGATAACCCTCAAGGAAATTCGACTCAAAACAACAACAGAAAAAGTGGGATAACCATCAAGCAAATTCGCCTCAAAACAACAACAGAAAAAGTGGGATAACCATCAAGGAAATTCGCCTCAAAACAACAACGGAAAAAGTGGGATAACCATTAAGGAAATTCGTCTCAAAACAACAACAGAAAAAGTGGTATAACCATCAAGCCAAATTCGCCTCAAAACAACAACAGAAAATGTGGTATAACCATCAAGCCAAATTCGCCTCAAAACATCAACAGAAAAAGTGGGATAACCCTCAAGGAAATTCGCCTCAAAACAACAACAGAAAAAGTGGGATAACCCTCAAGGAAATTCGCCTCAAAACAATACATGTCAGAAAAAATTCATGATCGCCCAAATTCTGAATAGATATTTTAAGAAGAGAAATATTATTTATATTTCTTGCAATTTTTTTAGTCACTTATTTACCGAGAGAATTATTTTATCGACTAATTCAAACGAGCAGACATAAAATAAACAAAAAAATAAATCGCAAATACGTTTTCCAAAGCTATGCAAAGTATTATTTCATAAAATCGTTGTAAAGATAGACAAGTAAACTGAACTGTTATGTAATAACAAATGTCGTATATGGCAATGAATTCTGAACAATTTTTCCTCACATGTGATGAAAAGAACGTGATTTTTTACCTATGAATTCCTCAGGGTAACGGGTAAATGTATACTTACAATCAGAAAGAGGCATTTGAAACGTCTTGACCTTATAATGAGGAAAGAGCAATAGAGCTTTAAAATGATGGCAGTGAAACACGGGGGAACAGTGAGTAACCTAGTTCAGGCAACAAAATAGAGGAAACTGTGGTGAGTCATAACCGCCGAAGTCATAAATGAACTTGGTAATGGCAAATTCGATTCTTTTCCATTTCCTTTTTTCCTCTTTGCTTATACTTCTCTGATTTCTCGTTTTCCATTACCTATTGTCATATTCACGATGTTTCTGTCGTTGTAAGCTCCGACCTTCTTCAGGAGATGTCTATATTTCCGAGATGAGGTACTGTAACTATTTACACTCTTTACATTGTTCAGATTGTTGTCCCCATCTTTATTGTCATATTCATGACGTTTCGGTCGTTGTACGCACCGGCCTTCTTCAGGATATGTCTATATTTCTGAAATGAGATACTATAACTATTTACACTATTTACATTGTTCGGACTTTTGTCTTCATCTGAGATATCCAAAAAAGGCACGTGGCGCATGGTAATAGAACAATCTATCACGGTAGATTTCGGTTCGAAATTCTAAAGTATATCACCTGAAGAAGGCCGAAGCGTACAACGTCCGAAACGTCGTGAATATGAAAATAAAGATGAGGACAACACTCCGAATAATGTAAATAGTGCAAATAGTTACCTTTCTTCTTTCTCATCTCCTTAACATTTCTCCTTGTTTTCAATACAAGGCCCGAGAGCCACTGACGATAGAGGCTACCAATTGAGGTTGTTAAATGCGGAGGAGGTAATAACTCTAATTTATAAGGATATTTGTTAAAGATTATGGTTAACCATTGATTATATCGATCATATAAGATTTTAGCGTGGGGTTTTGGACGAAAATGGCTGAATCTAATTTCCTTCTTACTAATGTTATAGGAAGTGGTGGGGGTGATGATTCGTCCCAGTGAATATGAATCTGTCCTGCCAGGTTTCATCCGTAAAGTTCAAAATTAAGGAAAGTATTTCCTCAGAACACTGTCCATGTAAATAGCTTTAGATTAACAAGAGACTTGCAACGTTCCGTTAGTGGGATAGGATTTAAGAGTGGAAAATAATTAATCACCGAAAAGGCCGCGAAGATGTTTCTGGTTTTTATCAAGCCTGGAAAGTGAAAACTGTGCAGACTCAAGCTAGATATGGCAGCCATGACTGCTTTTTAGTTTAACCTGGCTCTTGTATAGGTAAAGCATGCCAAAAGGAATTAGGTGCTTACTAGAGCGGTACAAGGAAGCGAACGTTTTTCTAGCATTTCTCTTTATTCGTTCTTATCTATCTTTTCTTTCTTTCTTCTTTGCTAATTGTGTAGCGCCGTCTGCTTCTTTCCCTCCATACATAATTTTGGCGGTTTTTCTAATCTGTCTTTTTCATATGTCCCTTTTCATCTCTTTTTTTTTTTCATCTGTATTTTTCATCTGTCTTTTCTCATCTGTTCTCTTCATGTGTTATTTTCATTGGTTCTATTCATGTTTTTTTTTATCTGTCCTTTTCATCTGTTCTTTTCATTTGTTTTGGTTCATATGTTCTTTTCATGTGTTCTTTTCATCTGTCATTATCATCTGTCTTTTGCATTTGTCCCCTTTTCATCTGTCCTTTTCATCTTTTCTTTTCATCTGATCTTTTCATGACTTTCTTTCAATTGTCCTTTCAATGTCTTTTTTCATCTGTTTCTTTTCATCCATCTTTTTTCACTCTCCTTTTCATCTGTCCTTTTCATCTGTTCTTTTCATCTGTCCTTTTCATCTGTCCTTTTTCTTTTCATCTGTCCTTTTCATCTGTCCTTTTCATCTGTTCTTTTCATCTGTCCTTTTCCTCTGTTCTTTTCATCTGTCCTTTTATTCTGTTCTTTTCATCTGTTCTTTTCATCTGTCCTTTTCATCTGTTTTTTTCCTCTGTCCTTTTCATCTCTCCTTTTCATCTGTTCTTTTCCTCTGTTCTTTTCATCTGTCCTTTTCATCTGTTTTTTCATCTGTCCTTTTCATCTGTTCTTTTCCTCTGTTCTTTTCATCTGTCCTTTTCATCTGTTCTTTTCATATCTTTTTTCATGTCCTCTTCATTTCATACGTCGTTTTCTTTAGTTCTTTTTTTTTGTTTTTTCTCATCTGTCCATTTTATCTCTTCTTTTTATTTGTACTAGTAAATGTTTTTTGCGTGTGTTTTTCATTTTTTCTTTCCATGTTTTTCATCTGCTCTTTTAATGTGTCTTTTTCATCTGGCCTTTTCATTTGTTTTAGTTCATTTGTTCTTTTCATCTGTCATTATCATCTGTCTTTTTCATTTGTCCCCTTTTCATCTGATCTTTTCATTTGTCTCCTTTTCATCTGTTCTTTTCATCTGTTCTTTTCATGACTTTTTTCGATTGTTCTTTCCATGTCTTTTTCCATATGTCTCTTTTTATCCGTCTTTTTGTCTCTGTGCTTTTCATCTATTCTTTTCATCTGTCCTTTTCATCTGTTATTTTCATATCTTTTTTCATATCTCCTCTTCATTTCATACGTCCTTTTCATTCGTTGTTTCTCATCTGTCTATTTTATATTTTCTTTTCATTTGTGCTATTAATTTTTTCCATATGTTTTTCATTTGTTCTTTCCATTTTTTTTCATCTGCTCTTTTCATCTGCCATTTTCTTTTTTCATTTGTCTTTTTTCATCTATCCTTTACATCTGTCCTTTCCATCTGTTCTTTACATCTGTCCTTTTCATCTGTTCTTTTCATCAGTCATTTCTTTTCATCTGTCCCTTACATCTGTCCTTTCCATCTGTCCTTTTCATCTATCCTTTACATCTGTCCTTTCCATCTGTTCTTTCCATCTCTTCTCTTCACCTATTCTTTGCCTCTGTTTTGTCATCTTTCCTTTATTTCTGTATTTTTCCTCTGTTCTTTTGCTTTCTGCATTCCACCGTTCCTTCTCTTTCTAATTTCCGTCTTTGCTTTTTTTTTCTCTATGCCAATGATTTCCAACGTGGGGCTTATGCCCCACCGGTGGAGCATGGTAATATTTTGGTGCGTTAGATGTGTATCCTTCGGTTTACTATGCCAACAGAATAAGGGGGCAATACAAGAATGAGTTATTAACAGTTAATAATATTAATTTCTTGTTACAATTTCAGTCTTCATATTTAGCTGAATGTAGTTTCAGTACTGTTAATGATTTGTTATTGAAGAAAAGAAATCGACTGAATATCACTAAATGAGGAGACTTAAGTCTTAAGCTGGCTAAATCGGTTCCTATCATAAAATCTATCTGTAGCAGGCATGACGCACAAGGAATTTACTAACAGTTATTTTATGATGAGCTCAGTTTTCCTTTTGCATTATTATTTCATAGTTTATCTTAGAATAAACTTTCATTCAAATATTGTGTATGTCTGCCTTTCAGCTCTCTATTTGTTTTGAAACTATATATATTTATCTGCCTTTTTGTTTTGTTTGTAACCTAGGAAGGGTTACTGAATGAGGAATAAACAAAGTTTGGTAATGAAATAGTAATCTTTATAACATCAACAAAATACAATACTCGCCAGCGGCGTGAAGTAGGTAAACCACTGCTAGTGGTGGACTACTTAGACAGCATATTACCACCAGTTACAAAAGTGTCCAACGTATTTTCGAGAATTGGGACAGACCCATTAGTGTTCATAGGTACGCTATAGCAGTTTTTTAATTGTTTTTTTTTTTTTTTTTTTATTTTTCTCTTTCATGGACGCCATGTTATTTGGAGGCTTGTTTGGAGACCAAGTTAATAGAATTTTAAGCTTCCTTCACGTGAATTGCAGTAAAGGTTGTGTATGTAAGAATTAAATATTACAGGGAGGAGGGGGGGCACCAGAATTTTAGAAATACCAAAGTGGGAGATGGCCCAAAATCTGTTTGGATCCACCGCTCTATGCCAATTTTGCCTTCTTTCCAATTTTATATTCTTTCTTTTTCTATATCTGTGATATTTGTATATTTATTCTTTCCTTGTTTTTCTTTTATGTAATTTACTGTTTCGTTTCGCTTTCCTTTTCTATATTGCGTTTTTCAGACTCATTTGCTTTCTTTCCCTTTTTTTTTATTCTCTTTTTTTTCCACTTTTTTTTTTTTTTGTCTCTCCCTCTTTCTGTATCTCCTTCCTCTTCTCTTTCCTTCTTTTCCGGTTACTTGATTTTCTATCTCTTTTTTTATTGCTTTCTTCATTTCTTTCTTATCTTTTCCATTCTTCGTTTTATTTCTTGCCACTCTCTATCTGTTTCTTACTTTTTCCTTTGTCACTCTTCCTATCTTTCTTTCTCTTTATGGCTTTCTTTCTTTCTCTACCTTTTCTTTGCTCAGTGTCCTTATTTCAATCTGTTGCTTCGCCAAGTGATACTGATTTCCAGTTTCCTCACGAAGCGAATTTATCTCCTCGTCAACGCCATTTTCTGTTCCTGCCACACAAGACGAATCAAATCGGAAGTTACTTCAGAGTGGAATCTTGCCAAAATTCCATTTGGTCAAACTTCTGATGTTCTTTGAAACTTAGCGCCAATTCTTTCTTTCTCTTTCCTTTCTTTCTCTCTTTCTATCTTTCTTTCTTTCTTTTATTTCATTTTTCTTTCTTTTTTTCCCATTTTCCTTTCAGTCATCTTTTTTTTATTTTAATTATTTTTTTCCTTATGTCTTTCTTTCTGTTTGTTTCGATTACTTCAGGTTTTCTTTCTTTCTTCTTTCTTTCTTTTTTCTTTCTTTCATTCTTTCTTTCTTTCTACTTTCTTTCATTTTTCTTTCTTTCCTTTTCCCATTTTCTTTCCATTCAACTTTCTTTATTTTAATAGTTTTTTCTTATTTTCTGTCTTTCTTTCTTTTTGCTTCTATTACTTCCGTTTTTCTTTTTCTTTCTTTCTTCTTTGTTTCTTTTTCCCATTTTCCTTCCATTCATCTTTCTTTATTTTGTTTTTTCTTATTTTCTATCTTACTTTCCTTTTTCTTTTATTATAACAGATTTTCTTTCTTTTTTCTTTCTTTTGATTTGTGATTCTGTTGTTTTCTTCAATCTTCTTCTTATAATCTTTTATTTTAAATTGTAATTCTTTATTTTTTTCTTTTCTTTCTTTCTTGATTTCTTTCGTTCTCTCTTTCATTTTTCATTCATTTTCTCTTTATTTAATGTTTTTTTCTTTCTTTCGTACCCCCTTTCTTTTATTTTGTATATCTTTCCATACTTTTCTTTTCTTTCTTTCTTTCTTTTTTTCTTTCTTTCTTTCTTTCTTTCTTTCTGTAGTTGTTCCTCCTTTACACCTTTTTCGTTGGGCTTACAACCGCTATTTTTAAATTTTCGATTCTTTCTTTCGTTCGTTTCTTTCTTTCTTTCTTTCTTTCTTTCTTTCTTTCTTTCTTTCTTTCTTTCATTTCTCATTTCCTATGCATCTAGAAACTTATTTGCAAAGTAATTCTTTTTTGTCGCCCTACCAACCCGTTTTAATCTCACTTGAGCTACGGAAATATTTGATATCACTCCTGTGAATTCCCGCTTAAGTCTCTTAGTAGTGTTGACTCAAAACGAAAACTTGATATCTATATATATACACAGTTACTAGCTGTTTTAATTGGTTATTCTCAAATGAAAATTCTGCCTCTACGATCTCACAGATTTAACCTTAATATGATTAATCAGCCAAGATAAATCATTTACTGAATTCTAAATTTTAAAAAAATGACACCAATTCAAGTTAGCCAAGCTGAATGTTAATACAATGCTGGAAAAGGCATTAATTAAAATACAGTAGAAATCCATATATCAGGAATCCTTAATATCCGGAATCCATAATATCTGGAATCCTGCATATCCGGACATGATTTTGGTGTGTATATTTGAACTATTTGGGTGATATGTAACTGATTTAAAATTTCTGTTTTTCAGTAAATTTACTTTGAATAATTGCTTATGCTTATTTCATCCTAATGGCTTGTATTGTTGCAAAAGATGATGGGAATAAGAGGAAAAGAACAACTTTGGAGTTATCGCAAAAAGTGGAAATTTTAAACAGACTAGACGCTGGTGAAAGTTTATTGTAGCTAATGGCTGAGTTCAACATAGGAAAGTCAACATTGTATGATATAAAATCTTCCAAAGAAACTATTCTCCAGCGTTCACACTGCCACTATGAACAAGGAAATAAAAGAAAAAAAACATGATTTTGATGAAACCGGGACTGAAATGGAAAAAGCTATTGAAAAGGTTGTCAGTTTTATGGAAAGAAAACCAGCATTCACCTATGACGATTGCAATAACGCACGCAGAGTTAAAAAGTGTTTTTCGTTTAAATAATTTCAAGAACAAAAGCAAAACGAAATGAGGAAAAAGTTGAGAATGACATTAGAAGAGAAAGAATCATCATGCAACAGCGTTTAAAAAATCCTCGTTACATTATTTGTTTTGCATACGTGGTAGACTTAATTTAATGAATTTTCATCAATATTACATGATTTATTTCTTTTTCCTTAAAATCAATTGCGTTATATTTCACTCACCATTAGCTAATTTTGTTTACTATAAAACATTGAAAATAAATATTAAACCTGATTTCAGTTCTTTATTTTAATCTAAATATAACCCCTCATATCCGGACTTTGTAATATAACCCCTCATATCCGGAAGGACTTATTAGTCCGGTCATCAGGGATTCTACGGTGATACCAAAAGATTTTATTTACAATATTTAGAAGATCCAAAATGTAATTCTTTATGTGTATTCTTTAAATAAGTGTTTCTAAAAATTTTACTTCAAAGCGGATTTGCAGAATAACTAAAACTCTAGACCGCACTTTAAACATTAATAAGAAAAAAATAGTCACGAAATTTGAAAATATGGTTTATCATAGTCGTTTAAGTTCAGTCAGTTATATACGTAATACACGCTTAGGCGATCATGTATCTTTCGAGAGAGATTTTTCTGGAGTAGGTTATCATATCTTTCTGCGGTAGACCAGTTGTCATCCATGCTATAGAACCCGGTCTATCCTGATATTTATCATGAGGAGAGAGAAGAAAATTCATACCTTTCCCAAGGGACGTAAGTGAATGTAATTAATTCGAACTCGGCTCTCCGATTCCTTAATCCGAGCCGCTATTCATTACTCCACCGTGCCTCCCCAAGGTACCGTCAAGTACGGTTAAGGTACTCTTTTCATTTAAAGAGATTTATGAAGAATCAGTAACTCTCTTTATAGAGAGGTCGATAATGATTGATATCAATCCCTTGTTCAAGGTAAAAGTAAAAGGATTATCAGCCATTCTTAAATATTAAAGAATTTTGCATATATCTTAAAATATCAAATGACTAAGACTTGAATTAGACGTGAATTTGGACATTTTTCTGAAAAAGTAAATCTATATATATATATATAAATATATATATATATATATATATATATATATATATATATATATATATATATATATATATAGGTGTGTGTGTATGTCTGTGAGTGTGTGCGTGCATGTGTGTGTACTTTGGTAGCAAATACTAGTTTGCATATGTCGTTGCAGGCCACGTGTATTTTTATCGATGGTGCAAGATAACATAACACTGCCGTCCTTGTTAATTTTATTCTAATGAAATTTTCATTCTCCATAATACTTTCTTTTAGCTTCTGGGATGCATCTTATATAGCAGTGTCTGCTGGATAATTCCCTTACAGAAAAATAACAGAAACTCATGGAGTCAGAGATGTGTGTCCCCAGAAAAATACTAAGCGTGCTATGGTCAGAACATTTCAGCAGTCAGGAAGTTTTTAATAAAATGGTGACTAAAAGTATATGTATATTTCAAATTCAAAGTAAGAATTTGTAATTTCAAACATTTAACGTAGAAAAGAGGCCTAGAAAAGTTAACACTCACAGGATATAGTGGACTCAGAAATGATATAGAGCGAATCAGTGAGGAACCTAACAGGTTTATGTAGATGAATAGCAAAACTGAGAAAAGGAGAGTAAGCTGTCAAGAGACATGATATCCCGCATCTTGAAGACACATGCCAGAGAAAAGAAGCAAGCTCACATATATTCGAATTATAAAACAAAAATAGATGAATATATTTTGATTTAACGTTTATATCTCTTTAAAATGTGAATTAAATTTTGGACCAAGTTTAGAAATACATCTCTAAGATAACCACGGCCATATTATTAGTGATGCCGCTCTGGGATCCTTTGGATTTTCGGGTTTATCCAACAGAATCCTCCTTCACTGAGGTCAGCCAGATTGTGGTGATCAAATACCAACATGTGTCGGTACAACGAGGTGTGTGAAAATATTAATCGCAGGCTTTAAAAGATATTTTAGAACCATAAAAAAACGCAAATCAGGTTTCATCCAATCAAATACGTCCTCCAGCACCTCACTCCAATTAGAATGGAAGAATAATAAAAAAAAAAAACAGGCTTCCACAATCCATAAATGAAGCGAGCGAGCCAGCAGACGAATTTTGGCGTACAGAATGATCAGCAAAAGGTAAGTTTCATCGTCTAAAAAAATGGCGTACTCATTTATACAAGCAGAAGGACGCATTCACAAATATGCTCTCTTTTAAGAAGAAATTCGTATAAAGAAGAAAAACCCTTTCATACATAACATCGAAGTTATCAATTAAGTTATAGATATGCCAGGAGAATTAAAGAATACAAAAAAAAAAAGACTAAATCAAAACACGGAATTATACAGCCTGTGAAACATCTTGCCATTTAATTAAAATATATGACTACAAGAAAATGCTAACCCTCTTTTCACAAGTTATGCAATGGTAACGTAAGGCACCTCGATTTGCTGTAATGGTTAAACAGTTTGTCTTGCTAGGTCAATTACGACTGAATAGTGAGTTCGATCCTCACTAGGTGCCCATACTTTCGGCCTTGTGCCACATCTAAGCTGCCCTTAGAAAACCACTTTGGGCACCTCGTGGCGGGTAATGGTTAGCAAGTATATCTCGATGAAACATTTACCAACTGAATAGTGAGTTCGATCCTCACTGGGTGCCTCATACTTTCAGCCTTGTGCCACATCTAAGCTCCGCTTGGAAAAAAAAGGGGCACCTCGAGGTTGTGTAGTGGGTAGCGAGCTTGTCTCGCTAGAAAAATTACGACTGTGTAGTGAGTTCGATCCTCATTGGGTGACCCCTACTTCGGGCCTTGTGCCACATCTAAGCAACGCTTGGAAAATCACTATATAATGGTAACGTATTTTTCATAAAGTGCATAAAACAGTGATCCAAACCAGTAAATAGTGTATATAATGCATCATCCCAGTAGGATCAGAAATACACATTGATCCCAATGGAAAAAGCCCGTCGCATTCAGGATTTTATTCAAGAAACGTGAATTCAATAATGTCCCAAATTATACTGTCTAGAAAAGGGGAAAATATATAATTCCCTCAATTCAAGAAACAAAAGAAATCTTGTTGACAGAACATCTTGACCCCAGACTGTATATTGCAATCGAACTGATAGAACTGACATTTCCTTTGCCTTTTCCACGGTTTTTATTTCAGAGTTTTACTCTTAGCCAGTAAAACCAGAGTACACTGTTATTTAACCTTTAGCTGTGGGGAAAAGGATATACGCATACGTTTTATAAGGCAATGTAGTGCGATAGTAAAAGCAGAAGGCTACACTGGAACTTTCACCCGAATAACCCAATCTACTTTCTGCATCAACTTCACCTTAGCTACGCATTCTTTCTTTCTTTTTTTTTTAGACTTTGGTAAATTTTGAAAAAGAATTTCTTATCTCGTAAAACGTACAGGTTGATAACGTTTTCGAAGACGCAAATGGCTTTTAGAAAGTGAAATCGAAATATATCTACAAGTGTTAACTACAAAAGACACCCTACCGCTTAAGGCAATTTGAAATTACTTCATCTAATGCATCACAAGCGATGCCCAATAGAGAAGAGAAGTTCTAAGATTTAATGGCGAATATTCTAAAAGCGTTTGCAGTAACGACAATCGCGCAAACGAAAAAGCTTTCTTTACAGATCATTAAAAAAGCTCCTCGGTTGTTAATTTTAATACAGGCCTTTTCTAAAAGTTCCCAATGTTAATATAGACCTATTCCGAATGTTGTTAATTTTAATACAGGCCTTTTCTAAAAGTTCTCAATGTTAATATAGACCTATTCCGAATGTTGTTAATTTTAATACAGGCCTTTTCTAAAAGTTCTCAATGTTAATATAAAACTATTCCGAATACATTGCTATTCGAAAAGAAAGGTCGTTTCTTTATAATGAAATATTCGGTATTCGGATAGCCGTTTCTTTATAATGAAATATTCGGTATACGGATAAAAAGGTTGGGCGGTAATATTAGCCGTTTCTTTATAAGGAAACATTCGGTAATCGTAAGGAATGGTCGGACAGTAATATAAGCAGTTTCTTTATAAGGAAGCATTCGGTATTCGGAAAGAAATGTCAGGCGGTAATAATAGCCATTTCTTTATAAGGAAACATTTGGTATTCCGAAAGAAAGGTCGGGCGGTAATATTAGCCGTTTCTTTATAAGGAAACATTCGGTATTCCGAAAGAAATGTCGGGCGGTACTATGAGCCGTTTTTTAAAGGTCAGGCGGTAATATTAGCCGTTTCTTTATTCGGAAAATATTCGGAGGGTATTAGCCGTTTCTTTATAAGGAAATATTCGGTATTCCGAAAGAATGGTCGGGCGGTAATATTAGCCATTTCTTTATAAGGAAACATTTGGTATTCCGAAAGAAAGGTCGGGCGGTAATATTAGCCATTTCTTTATAAGGAAACATTCGGTATTAGGAAAGGAAGGTCGGATGATAATA
The DNA here is from genome assembly GCA_903632075.3 of Acanthosepion pharaonis. Lineage (NCBI taxonomy): Eukaryota > Metazoa > Mollusca > Cephalopoda > Sepiida > Sepiidae > Acanthosepion > Acanthosepion pharaonis. The sequence goes on from CAHIKZ030005106.1 coordinate 3,262,854, forward strand.
TTAACCGTTTCTTTATAAGGAAACAATTGGTATTCAGAATAAAATGTCGCATGGTAATACTAGCTCTTTCTTTATAAGGAAACATTCGGTATTGGAAAAAGAAAAAATTTGGTCGTTAATATTGATCGTTTTGTATATTTTCTGTATTCGGAAAAATTGGAAAGAATGTTCATAAAAAATTCTATTACAAATGTTCAGTAAAATTGATTTCTTAAATCCAATAACTATTATTGTTCTTTCTAGTTTCAGTGGTGAAGATTTTGTTTCAATAGTGTGAAACTTTAATAGTTTGATTATGCCATTATTTTCTCTTTGAGCGACATGTGCTATCCATTTTAGTTGTTGCTGCTATTGGAAGTTTTCAAGTGATGTGATTTCTGATATTTGGTAAAGTTCTTTATTTGAGATTCTGTAGCGCCTGTCCAGGAATTCCAAAGAAGTATGCTTCCCGTTAAAACTTTAAAAATAAAAATAAAAAATGACAATAAGTACCAGAAAAAAAAAACTGTTGGAATGTCCATACTTGTCCACCGCATTGCACCAAGATATAAATATACATGAACCGATATAAATCATATAGTAATGGGTTTATCTTTATCTGGCATAAGGCCACATTAGGAGCGAATCCGGAAAAGTATACGTAAGACGAGGTCGTTGGTGGGAGATTTTTCGCTAGATTATTCCATCACATGACACCAACAAGGATAAGGTTAGATGGATAATCTGATAGCTCTGATAATTATCGGTCTATAAATCTGCGATCCTGTGACACTTACCGTATCGACTGAGTATTGGGATTAAGCCACACCTTAAATGAAAAAGGGGCACATCTCGTGGACAATATTATTATTATTATTATTATTATTATTCCTACAGAATGTATATCGAAGTCTCGATACGATAAAATTAATGAGGTAAGACAGGCGGCTAAACCTGAATCAGTACTTATATATATATATATATATATATATATATATATATATATATATATATATATGTGTGTGTGTGTGTGTGTGTGTGTGTTTGTGTGTGTTTGTGTGTGCATGTGTGTGTGTGTGTGTGCATGTGTGTGTGTGTATGCATACATGCAACAAACTATTTCTTATTTAACAGGTAAAATATTTCATCCTTGAAAATGGCTAAATGTATAGCCGAAAGCGCGCGGAAAAAAAAACATTCGGACATGTTTTATATAATTTATCATCTGAAAAGCAAAAACATTATAAGATCGTATGAGAAATTGTATAAAAAAACCTATATCAAAGCACCTTTTCTGTCGCATTCAGTTGAATGTGCATGAAAGAGGGATTGTGTCTAAATACACACACATACATGCGCACACGCGCACACACACACACACACACACACACACACACACATATATATATATATATATATATATATATAGATAATATTATTGGTAAATATACACATACATATGCAAAATATATAAATATATATACACAGATGCATACACATACACATATTTTTTGAATAAAAAATTCCAAGAAGATAGAATCCAGGTAGAACTCAATGTCCAGGATAGAGTAAGGATATAATAAAAAGGCTTAAACACTAATATTCCATGGTCATAATTTATTCCATTAGAATCGTAAATACGATCCAATTCATCAGACCTACAAATTCAAAAAGAAAACAGTAAAAACAACTTCGGAAATAAACATTTTGTGTTTTTTGTTTTTCTTAGTTACCATGTTCAATTAAATTCATTTCGTATTTTGCTTTGATAAAGTCCACATTTTTATTCATATATATATATATATATATAATTGTGTATTTGGGCATCAATCCCGCTTTTATACACGTTTCATTAAAAACCTCTGACAAGTTTCTGCGGTTAAGTTTTTTTTATTTAAAATTCTTCTTTTATAGGCGCAGATTATGGAGAAATTCTCCTTATGTTTTGTGTGTCCGAGCGCTTTCGGCTATACGTTTATCCATTATCATTTTATATATGTATCTAGAGTTATAGGAATGTTTAATTTTCAAAACAGTGTCAACACATTGTGCCTGTGTTCATAAATGCTATTATTGTCAGTCGTTTTTAAAATCCATATCTTCGATTGCCCAAAACTCTTTCGGCTACTTCTGTAGTTGTTGGTTGTTGTTTGTGTTGTTAGTTTATTTTCATATTCGTGACTCTGTATGAGATGTATTATTTGTGTATTATTTGTAAATTATAGTAGGAGCTTAATTCTAAGCCATCGTGTGTTGGGCATGACTAGATTTCGAGTGAGCGACTTTCTATTTTAAAAAGACTTTCAGCACCGCTTGTTAAACAAAATCAGGTTCATTGTAGCGAGAGCTGTTTGATGTACACGGCTTCTTTGGGAATTATTTGGGAAGAGGAATTTAGTATGCTCTTTTTAAGAAGTTGTTTATCATTTTTATTTTATATCTTTCCGTGCATTGACTATCATATTTTAGAAGACTTTTATACGGTTAGGAGGAAAATACTTTGGATTTTATTTCCATAGCCAGCTCTAGAATTTGGATTCCTTTTATTACCCATGAGTTCGTATGTAGATATTAGCATTAGGTTTTTTTTTTCAAAAATTGATTTTAGATTTATAATTTCGTCCTTATATTTATCAAGACAAAAAATTTTGTCAACGTACTTTGTGTAGATTTTCGGTTTGTCAGTTGTTTCGAATATTTTGTTTTCAATATGAAACGTGTAAATGATATAGAAAACGGGACCTAATGGGGTTCCCATGCTGACGCCATTAGTTTGGATGTAGATGTTGCCATTATGATCATAGAATGGGGCTTTTGTGGAAGAGGCGAGGAGTAGTTTCCAAAGAGTTACTGCTCGAAATTTGAGAGAAGAGAATGACGTGTGTTTGTCGATGTAGTTACTAATTATGTTGAGTGCCTCAACCGGGACGTTGGGAAAAAGATTTTCAACACTTAGTCTACCTGTGGGATTTGAAGTCCTACCTGTGGGATTTGAAGCTTTTAAGATATGAAGGAATTCGTTTCTATATATGAGATCAAGATATATAATTGTTTTTACACAAGAATAATTTTATTACTGGTATCGTGTATTTTTTTGTAAGAATAATTATATTTGTTTATCAGTGATATAGTTGGAAAAATTATTGTTGACTAATTTTTGTTTTATGCGTTTTTGTTCACTCAGAAAAATTCTTTGAGAAGAAGAATGTAGGCGTTTTCTATTTAGGAAGATTTTTTTATCTCTTCTATTTGATACCTTTCCAGGTGACGGCTATCATAGTTTAAAGAAAAGAGTTCGTACTGGTGTTTTTTTTTGTTTTTGTTTATTTTTGTTGCTGTTTTTTTTTTAGACGGTTAGCTGATAAATACGTCGGATTTCAGTTCTAAATCGACGTTAAGGAATAGAATTTTGTTATTAACCATGAGTTCATATGTAAATGTTAGCATTGATTATATTTTCATAAGTTGATTTTAGATCCATAATTTCGTAGTTAATTTTAAGAAGACAAAAATTTCGTCAACGTACCTTGTGTAGATTTCTGGTTTGTCAGTTGCTTCAAACAAATTGTTTTCAATACGACATCTATAAATGTTAAAGACAACAGGACCTAATGGGGTTCCTATGCTGATTCCATTAGTTTGGCTGTAGGTGTTTCCATTAAGATCATAGAATGGGGTTTTCGTTTTACAGACGTGTAGTAGTCTCCGAAGAGTTTCTGGTCGAATTTTGGGAGGAACAAATGACGGGTGTTTCTAGATGCAGTCACTATTTATGTTGACTGTTTCTTCAAGCGGGACGTTGGTCAAAAGATTTTCAAAATCTAGTGTCCTACCTATGGAATTTGTTGCTTTTAGGATATAAAGGATTTCATTTGTTGATACGATGCTGTAGTTTTTGGGTGTGCATGGGGAAATTATATTATTTAAGGTTTTTGATAGTTGGTACACTGGTCTGGGTATCTGGGGGATAATGGGTTGGAGAGGAAAACCAGGTTTTTTTTTACGTTGCCGCTGAGGTCGGAAGCCTAAAATTCAATAAGATTGTCTACAGTTACCAACCAGGATATTAGCAGCGTTGTTCGCTGTAATTAGTTCATTTAGTTCTCAGAAAACGTTTAAAAACAAAAATATATTACAGAAAATGGAAAACCTTATTTAGCAAAAGATGTTTAAAAGAAAGGTTGGTTCCTATTAATCATATATATATATATATATATATATATATATATATATATGTGTGTGTGTGTGTGTGTGTGTGTGTGTGTGTGTGTGTATTTAGGCAGCAATTCTTCTTTCATACACATTTCATTGAATTAAACAGACAAGGTGCTTTTATTTAGTTTTTTATACAATTTCTCATGCGATCTAATATTTTTTTTTTTTTCGGATGATAAATTATATAAAACTGTCCGAATGTTGTTTTAATCCGAGCGCTTTCGGCTATACATTTAGCCATTTTTAAGGATTAAATATTCTACCTGTTAAATAAGAAATAGTTTGTTGTATGTATGTTTTATAAAATGTTTTCATTTTTTGAAACACGGTCAAGACATTGTGTCCATGTTCAAACTTAATATTATTAAGTGTTAACAGACTATTTCTTATTTAATAGTTAAAATTGTTTATATGTTAACATATATAGTAATAATATATTTATACCTATGTATAGCTATGTAGATCATCTACGAATATTGTTCTAAAATGGCTATAAGTTTTCACGCTTTTATGCGCCGTCGACCGTGACATTCCAACATTAAAGAAAAGATTCCACAGCGGATAGTTTTTCTAATGAAACGCTAAAGTAAAACTGTCAACCGTTGCATTTAAACGCGAAAAGAAAAAAAAATGAGTAATGGATAGCTACACATAGTTTTTGCCTGTTGCAACCCTGATGATGATATCAGAAAGAGATGGAAAGTAACTGGGAAATAAAAGTAAGTCTCACTGTTACAGTGCATTTTTTACATCATTGATTGTAATACACGGGAAAATAATCGTGAATATGAACGGATTATGCTAAAAATAAGTAGATATAATGTTTGTAATTTATTTAATCAGACATGCTTAAAAGAGAATTTTCTACCTAAATCCTAAACACACACACACACACACACACACACACACACACATATATATATATATATTTGTATTTAAACGGCAAATTCTCTTTTAGGCATGTCTGCTTAAATAAATTACTGATATTATGTCTGCTTATTTTTAGCATAATGAATTTGTACTCACGGATCACCTTCCATGTATCACAATCAAATGACGCGCTATAACTGTGAAAATCGCTAATTATTCCCCAATTAATTTTGATCTCCTTCTGAGATCATCTTCAGGGGCGCAATAGCAAGACTAAACGCTGTTTTGTTATTCATTATTGAATATTTTTTTCTCTTTTTGCTTTTAAATTTTATAAAGTTTTAGCATATTTCTATTAAGATGAGGTATTATGTACACTATTTACATTATTCGGACTAATTTGTCCTCAAATTTAAAATTGTCACCATATTTATTACAACGATTTATGTGCCTGTTTTAAAGTATCTGTCTATATATTTCTGAGATGAGGTATTATTTACACTATTTACATTATTTGGACTATTGTCCTCATCTTTGTCGCCATATTTATTACAACGTTTCGGCCTTTCAGTATCTGTCTATATTTCTGGGATGAGGTATTATGTACATTATTTACATTATTCGGAATATTGTCCCCATCTTTGTCGCCATATTTTTACAACGTTTCGGCCTTTACAACTGTTTCTAAGATGTGGGTATTTGTACAATATTTACATTATTCGGACTATTGTCCTCCTTTTCTTCAGGTGTATTTGGAATGTCGAACTGAATGACATTATTGACTATTGTTCTAGTTCTACCGTGCCAGGTGGTTGGAATGTCGAACTCTAGAAAGGATGTCAGTTATCAGTTATCTCTTGTTGGTTCCCGCTCCAAGTTCTCCACTGCCTCAACCAGGTATTGAACTCACACTCTTTGCGTTCTGTCACTAGATCTAACTAACGCTTTTATCCACTGTGCTCAGGACACATGACACAGTGGATAAAGGCGTTTGGTTAAATCAGTGGCAGAGACAAAGTGTGAGTTCAATACAAAAAAAAGTGGAGAACTTTGAAGAAAATTAACGGGAGATAACTGATAACTGACATCCGATCGCTTTATGGCATGGAACTAGAACAATCAACCAAGTGAGCAAAATAAAGGGTTCAGTTCGACATTCCAACCACCTGAAAAAACGGGGCGTACAACGGCTGAAACGTTGTAATAAATATGGCGACAAAGATGAGGACATTAGTCCCAATAATGTAAATAATGTACATGGCTGTATGTATTTGTATTTATTTGTCTAAAAAATAATCCGTCTTTTTTTTAAAATGTCAAACAAATGTAACACTTTGAAAGTAATGCCTCCTATTTATGCCATATAAGTGACACCAGATACAGGGAGAAAAATATTTCAGCTCTAAAAACAGTAATTTTCCAACATTGGCCACTATGCTTCCCCCCCGCAGCGATAAACGCGTGTAACAAGTCCCGCACATTGTTGCCCTCGGTGCTGCTATTTAATAATCAGCGTCTTACTTTACTCACCTCTAATGTTTGGTATCCATAAAAGAAGAATCATTGAATGTAAATATATACGAATTATTCCGCAGGTAGAAATTCTTTTGCTTTGAAAGCATATTCCTGTCAGGAACTAATTTACCAGTTTACCATCAGTTTGCTAATCTATCAAAGCAAAAAAAAAAAAATGGTTTATTGACAGAAAATTCCGTCTCTATTGCTATGTCATCAACAACCCACTTTGAAGTTCTAGGCCGACACCAGAAAATTGAAGGCATTATGTTCCCCGCAAAACGCATTTTTCACATATCCACTCACGGTAGACGGTAACTGAATGAGGCTGTTTTATGGACGAAAGGGGAAAAAAAAAACTCGCATATTATGAGGATATGTAGGATAAATAAAGGGTGAAAGATACAAAGATAAATAGCAGCCGACAGTAGCAGGCATCAAACATGATCTAAAGCACTAATCAACAGAGAGCTCAGGTTTACAGCTCACACAACAAAGAATTATTCTGCGTAACAATAGCCTAGTGAATTTCATATGTACTTGGATTTTAGTGGAAACGGGTGAATTTGCTATATACTTGGACTTAGTGCAAGTGAGTGAATTTGGTATGTATTTGAACTTGGTAGAAATGGATGAATTTGCTATGAACTTAGACTTAGTGGAAATGGGTGAATTTGCTATGTACTTGGATTAGTTGATATGGGTAAATTTGCTATGTACTTCAAATTATTTGGAATGGATGAATTTGCCATATAATTAGATTTAGTGGAGATGGGTGAAATTGCTATATACTTGGAGTTAGTGGAAATGGGTGAATTTGCTATGAATTTGGATTTAGTGGAAATGGGAGAATTTGGTATTGATTTGAACTTAGTAGAAATGGGTGAATTTGGTACGTAATTGGAATTAATGGAAAAGCCTAAATATGCTATATCCTCGGACTAAATGGAAATGGGTGAATTTGGTATGTATTTAAACTTAGTAGAAATTGATGAATTTGGTATGTTCTTGGATTTAGTGGAAATCAGTGAATTACCTATTTACTTAGATTTTGTGGAAATGGGTGAATATGCTCTGTACTTGGATTTTGTGGAAATGAGTGAATTGGGTATGTACTTCAAATTATTGGGAATGGATGAATTTACCATTTTTCTATTTGAAATGGGTGAATTTGTTATGTACTTGGATTTTGTGGAAATAGTTGATTTTTCTATGTACTTAGACTCAGTGGAAATGGATTAATTTGCTATGTACTTGGACTTGATGGATATGAGTGAAATTAGTATGTATTTGAACTTAGAAATGGGTGAATTTGGTATGTATTTGGATTTAGTAGAAATAGGAGATTTTTCTATGTACTTGGATTTAGTTGAAAAGGGTGAATTTGCTATGTTCTTAGATTTAATGGAAATGGGTGATTTTTCTGTGTGCTTGGAATTACTGGAAACGAAACGAATTTGCTATGTACTTGGATATAGTGGAAATGGGTGAATTTGCTATGTACTTGGATATAGTGGAAATGGGTGAATTTGCTATGTACTTGGATATAGAAGAAATGGGTGAATTTGCTATGTACTTGGATATAGTGGAAATGGGTTAATTTGCTATGTACTTGGATAAGTGGAAATGAGTGAATTTGCTATGTACTTGGATATAGTGGAAATGAGTGAATTTGCTATGTACTTGGATATAGTGGAAATGAGTGAATTTGCTATGTACTTGAATATAGTGGAAATGGGTGAATTTGCTATGTACTTGGATATAGTGGAAATGGGTGAATTTGCTATGTACTTGGATATAGTGGAAATGGGTGAATTTGCTATGTACTTGGATATAGTGGAAATGGGTGAACAATAACTGAGCAATATGAAAATAATAATTAGACATGGTTCAGTCCAGAATTCCCTGTTGTTTACCCAGATCAATATACAAATGATCGCTTTAGAAAAGAAGCTGTTGGAGTAGAAATGGCGGTTACATTTAACTATTTCCACGGCAAAAGGGTGAGACCTAGACACTTAAATATATCTAGTCGGGGCACTAGGAAAAAGAATTCGACAGAAAAGTTGCCATGAATATATTTGTAGAAAAGACAGAGGGAAGCCACATCACAACTGTGAGAAAGTGACTGGTGTCCAGATGCCGGGTCAGGATCGATTACATAGCAGATCTGTTGTATCTCGTGTTTTCGAGATAACAGAGAGAAATAAATAAGGAACACAAACTCGTAAGTAATTAATGAACCAGGTTTACTCCATGAAGCTACACTTAGCAATTGATCTCATGCTCACTCTGCTCAACTCCGATTCACCCTGCCTAATTCCGCTTATCTACATAAACGGACGATTCCATTCATTTATGTCGTATATGGCAAACACCAAAGATGAACTGAAGGTAAAGATTATGGCAGCATTCACCAACTTAAACAAAGAGACCATCTAGAAGAGTGATTTTGTAGTCGTCTGGCGGACGTGGTTGAAGCTAATAGTGATTTTATTGAATAAATTTAATCTTTAGTATTTCGAGATATTTTTGTGCAATTTTGGTAAATCTATCTGTTAAATGAGATGTCAGTATTATTTTCATTTTTGCGAAATTTAGAGACAATTGACCGAATGCTAACTCTCATCAACTCCGCTTATTTACATAAACGGACGATTCCATTCATTTATGCCCTATAGACGAAACATCCGAAACAGGTGTTTCTTTAACCTTTTCCTCTGAACAATGGAAGAGACCGTTGTTGGTTGTGCTAACACGAAGTCACAAGTCATCGTGACTGAGGATTTTACCTTGTTCAAATTGTTGATCACGATAGTGTTCTCTCTCTCTCTCTCTCTCTCTCTCTCTCTCTCTCTCTCAACCAGAAAGTGTGACCAAAATCCGATCAGAATAGTTGCAGCATAAAATACAGGTGAGGGCTTTTGGTGCTGAACAATAGCAAATGTACCAGAGCAGGCGGCTTCCGTCTTAGTCGACATATGCGTCAGAAAAACAAGTAATCGGTCATTATTTATTATTAGGCAGTGGGAGTAGGAAGGAATTTAGCTGTGTTCTGTTGTTTTGTTCAGAGATAATATTTTCGATTACCTATCGTCCTGATATTAAATTTATTTATTTTCATTAGTAATATTATTAATTTATTCATACATATACATTCTTTTAATCAGTTCCACCCTAACAAAATGATAATTCCACAAAGACACAAAGTGTTACTGGGAGTGAAAGAATTTTCGTTGGTTTTATTCCATAGCATATCAACACCTCTATTAGTTATTAAATGCCGAAATCTAAATATTTTCAACACAATTTTAGCGCTTTAAATATATTTTGAACGCAATCGTATGCCTTCAACGGCAGATAAAATCTATTGTTGGTCATCTTGCGACAAAATGTATTGTTGGTAATTTTACTACAAATATTTACTATTGCTAATTCATTTTTAATATAAAAATGTATTACTAGTATTTTTTATTATATAAATATATATTTTATACTTTAATATTGTTTTGTTTTTGCTTGGTTGTTCGCTATTTGCCCATAGCTAATGACCTTAAGAGGTACTACCAACCGGGGTCAGGGTGACCTGGGAACAGCAGAAATTAAGAGGTGGTTCCACGTTCCTCAAAATCTCCAATCTCTTCAGATCAGAGGCCTTGCTGCCGGATGTAGTTTATCGTCATACCCAGGACTTTGTGATTTTTTAATATAGCTTATACAGCAAAACAATAGCAACATAATAACAGCAAAATAATAGATGGTTCCACGCTCCTCAAAAGTTTCAACTTCCGGCATCAGAGGCCTTCTTGCCGGATGTAGTTTATCGCCTTAACCAGGACTTATGGAGTGAAACAGAATAGGAAGACGTTAGAAGAAACCAGAAACCCAATACTAAAAAAGGAGACAAGGGATAAATATCTACTTCTGTTCAAAAGACCGCGGCGGAGTGTGAACGGAACAATAGACGAACCTACCAACTCCTATTACTTTGTTGTCAAGTTTTGTTGGTTTTAATCGTTTTTATTAAATTTAAGCTACGGGATATTATTTAGTTTTTGAAGTTTGGATGGGCGTGTAAGTAGAGTATATATATACATATGTGACGTCCCTCAACACAGCCTTCGCTCGCTCCTCGCTGCTTCGTTCGGGTGTCGCCGCTCCAAACGTGATGTCCGCCTGTTTGCGTCAGTCGTGTTGTCCCGTCCTGTGACGACCAACTGGCTTGGTATCGGTCGCGGCACCCAAATGTGACGTTCTAACCTTTTGGTGATTCGGATGGGAATCTGGTTAGATTCGATATCAGCCTCGTCGTTCCCAACTCGCTTCCAACGTCTGGTTACCAAAGTGAATTGATCTTAGGCAGACAAAATCAATCAGTCGCTGGGGCCGTACTGCAAATTGAGTTCAAACGAGGGTGATATCACACAAATATGCATAAAAGAAAATAAAATGATAACTCAAAAGATCAAGGTACCAAAAAAAAGGATAACAATATTTATATCTGGTTGCTGGATACATAGGACTGCGTCTATCTCCCGACCCGCTATATGGATTGTGACACGTTGTTTTTGTTAGGCGAGTTTTAACATCTTAAGTTTTCTGTTCTTTAAGAAATTGGTTCTTGGTGTGTCTTCAGGCGATAGTCGAAAAACCTATTTTGGTAGTATGGATCTAAGTCGCTCTTCAAAATAAATTGTTCTTGGATTGAAGATGAGTTCGGAAGTTGCGCGAATCTTAGTCAGCTGCGTGGCCTGATTCAACTGAGCACTCTGGATTGAACTCCTCTGAACTGAACTCAACTCAACTGCGACTTTGCTTATATGGACGCCGACCAAACCGGGGTGGGTTTGTCGGGGTTGGAGGTTGCTCGGTAATTCTAAATCCATATCCACTTATTTTATTTTTGGTTAGGAATTTTCCACTTCTTTCCATTTTTGGAAGTATTCTCTTACTCCCACCTTCTCACCATACTTCAGAGGGGCGTCAACGGTTCTCCCCACTTCTTTGTAGCAACTTCTCATACCTATCCTCTAAATGGGCGGCGGCGGCTTCCCTCCTTGCGTCACGTGATCACCTCCGCCCGGCCCTCGCCATCATTCGGCTAATAGCGCCCAGCCGGGTTTGTGTGATCCGGCTGGCTTTGTTTTAGGAAGAAAAAAAATTATATCTTGCTCAAAAAAAAAATTATCTTTTTCTTTTCCTTTTCTTTCCTTAATCGCAGCTCTCATCCCCCAATGTCACCTGGGATCTATCAATGCCAATTATCAAGTGGGGTAGTCGTCTAGCGAAAACACAGTCGACCATCGTCTCGAAAAAACAGTTCCATTGTTCTAGCCGTATTTGCATTCTTGGTGCCAATTTCTGATAACATAGTTTTGTTATCACAACCGAATTCTAACACCCATAGATGTCTTGTCAAAACGGCCAAGACGTGACCCAGGGTTGGTTTCGTGTGCGGTTAGCAGACGACCTATTAAATCCTTTCCCGACAATATTGTTTGCCCCCTCTGACACAGTTAATTTTTCTTATCTATCCAAAGCTCTATATTCACCTATTCTTTGTCAGACAGTTCTACGACACTGGTGGTCAGAATTTTCACTATCTTTTCCATTATCAAAATAACATTGTCGAATTGTCTCGGAGTTTTTAGCTAGTCGGTCTGTGATTTGTTAATTAGATGTTCGCCAGCATTAAGTGGCTGTTATCTATCCCCGATAACACAAGTTCGCCACCAGAACATAGTCGATTTTCTTATCCATTTAGAATTTTTCTGCAATGGTAATGAAACCTTTCGCCATTTGCTACTTATCAAAATAACATTGTCAATGTCCCCGGTCGTGGGTGGCTTCTTTTATCATCTAAACTTAAGTCTCGCCTCTCTTTTCCTTTTCTTTCCTTTCTCTTTTTCCTTTTTTTTTCTTTTCGTGCCCTTAAATGGTGTCACACACACACACACACACACACACATATATATATATATATATATATATATATATATATATATATATATATAAATATATATATTAATAATATTTTTGTTTAAAATATGATTCCTTCCTACATAAGAGTTCTCATGTTTCAAAACGAGAGCCGAAATCATTCAAATAATTATTAAAATTAAGTTGAAATTGTGGTGTTTGGTCCCGTTTCAAACATTAGAATTCTTATACAGTCTGTGCGAAGGAATCATATTTTTTAAACAAAAAATATTATTATAATATAAGCAAACTCTACTTCTGTATGGAACACTGTCTTCTTAAAAATAAAAAAAAATACTAAGGAACTCCGGATTATGCACCCAACGTGTTCTTTTCTATTTTCTGCATACCTACGCACTTATACTATATATATATATATATATATATATATATAACTTTATCGGTTAAAGACAAAATACAGATGAAATCTGAGTCTGAATATTACAGGATGATAAGAACACAAGCAACGTTAATCAGTCTTAACATGTTTCACTTTTATTAAAGCTTCGACAGACATTGAGAGAAAAAGATCGAAATTTGGTATTTTCAATTCTGTTTGAGTCAGTTCTGATTGGTCAGTCCCGCATCACGTGCATTAATAGAATTATCGCACGTGATATGGGACTGACCAATAAGAACTGGCCTAAACAAAATTGAAAATTCCAAAGTTCGGTCTTTTTCTCTGTTTTCCCTCAACCTCAAAGCTTATAATAAAAGTAAAACATGTTAGATTGATACGCCTTTACTAATCGTTCTTTACTTTAGCACACACACACACACATTATATATATATATATATATATGCGTGTGTGTGCCTTTATCTTATCACACACACACACACTCACATATATATATATATATTTGTGTGTGTGCGTGTGTGATAAGATAAAGAACAAAGAGGAAGCGTTTGTCAATCAATGTATCTGTGCTTGTGTGTGTCTGCTTAATATTGTACTTATATAAAATAAAATTATACACTCACATACATTTTGATGAATACATAACCATATGCATATTCATAGTTTTTGTGTGCCACTATGTTTATGCGTGTGTCTATGCGTGTGTGTGTATATGATAATGAAAAGACAATTTCAGAATGGTGACTCTGCTCTAAGGATTTCAAAAGCATCGACAAAATTCGTCACTCACAGAACTAATTCCATTCCTTTCGACATTTCGCCGCTTAAATTTGCCCAGGGTTCAATTTTTGACAATTCGTTCATTCGTCTTGTTTGCTTATACGTCGCGATTGGCGTTGTCCGTCCCCAGCCAGAATGCTGCACAGATTAGTGAGGTTGGGGAGGTTTGAGAGACCGTACTGTCGAAATGAGCTCACTACTGCAAGGTCTAACGAATGGACACTCGAGTGCCAGGACTAACAAAGCGATAATTGTCCGTGGCGAGAACCCAGAGTCGAAATGGAAGAGAGAAATCAAGCCAAGTATCAACAATGGCTGCGTGGAAAAGCGGATATTAGTGGGATGGAGTTTGCCACGAGCACTTGCTGTTGATTTGACTACAATGGTTGGGCCACAATTTGCTGGAAGATGCGCTTGGCCAGATATACACCCAAACACACATCTGTCTATCTATCTATCACTGCAAGGATATTTATATATTTATCTATGCGTATTTTGTACAATTTGATTAGATCAATGGTTAGCAAGAGGGTTTTGGAAATCATAAATATAGTCTTATCTTTCCTTCTAATTGTGCGCTTCACGTTAATGTACTTATGCCAAATTATCGCTTCTTGTCAGTTTTAGAGTTTCCATATCTTTTTTTTTTTTTGTTAAGCATTTCACCCCAAGCAAGGCGGGGAGCCACTAGGACGCAAGGGGTTACAGAAAATAGGAAGATCAGATAGGAGTGATAGAAGAAAGGATGAGGGTAGTAGATAGATTAAGGCAACTGGAGATGTCGATTGACATTACACTTGAATAGCTGGAGATTATAACTCTCAGGGAAACAGGAGAAGGGAAGAGAGTTCCACAGGCGAGAGGTGCGAGACATGAAGCTATTAGAGTAGTAGAGACGGCTACATTTATGAGTTTTTACAGTGAAGGGGTGAGAGCGGGATGCCAGCCTCGTAGGGCGCTTGAACTCATGAAGTTTGGGAACCAGCGAATGCAGTTCCTCGGAGCAATTTCCATGAAAGTATTTGTAGAACAGACAGAGCGAGGCGACGGTGCGTATGTGAGAAAGTGACTGTAGACGAGACGCCAGGGTAGGGCCAACCATATTACATATCCGCCTCTGGAGCCTATCAAGAACCCCGAGGCAAACAGAAGGGGCGCCAGACCATATATGGCAGCAATACTCCATGCAAGGGCGAATTGTGGATTTGTATATCTGGAGGATCGACTCAGGGGAGAAAAACTTCCTAGCACGGCTCAGGAGCCAACTTTCCTCGCAGTGGACGAGGCAATTGACTCGATGTATTTATTCCATTTCAGGTCAGCAGTCAACGTGAGACCGAGAAGCCGCAGAGAGTTGCTCTCGGGAAGTTGAGCGTCAGACATTATAATGGAGGGAAGGAAGGCTCTCTGTGGTGATTAATAGAGAGCAGTTTAGTCTTCGAAGCGTTGAAGTTGACCAGCCAAATCTTGCCCCAGTTCACAATCGATTGGAGGTCCTTTTCGAGGCGCACGGCAAGGTGAGTTTTGTCAGCGAGACTGGATTTGTTTTTGAGGCAGGAATAAATTGTGGTGTCATCCGCGTAGATGCCGACTTGAGAAGTTACGGCGTCAGGAAGGTCATTTATATAGATAAGGAATAGAGTGGGGCCTAGGATGGAGCCTTGAGGAACTCCTGCGTTCGTGGGGTAGGAACTGGAGGAGAATCCGTTGTGAACGACCTTCAATTCACGGTTTGACAGGAATGATTGTATTACGTTATATAATTGACCCGTAATGCCATAACCCTGGATCTTGCGGAGAAGGCCGGCGTGCCAAACCCTATCAAATGCTTTGGAGATATCTAGTGCCACGGCTCGGGCTTCCCCGTTATTTTGGAGAGTTCGGTAGACTGTTTCCGTGATGGCTGTGAGCACATCGGCTGTAGATCTGGCAAAGCGGAAACCATATTGCTTGTCTGAGAGCAGATTATTGGATGAGGTGGTTAACCACCCCGGTATTGATTAGAGCTTCGAAGATTTTGCCGAAGAGGGAAGGAGACTGATAGGACGGTAGTTGGAAGGGTCAGAGGGGTCGCCGGAGTTCTTGAAGACAGGAACAATCGAAGACAACTTCCAGCAGTCAGGAAAACAAGATTCCTTGAGGCAGTAGTTGTATAGTTTCGAAAGGGCGGGCGCCAGTTCAGGCGCGCATTTCTTTAAGACAATGGCTGGTATCCCATCTCCACCACTCGCCTTGTTGAGATCTAAATTGGAGATAACGCCCAGTACCAAGGTTGGGGTTATGTTTTTAACCCACTCAATATGGCCTCAGTTCTAAGAGGAAAGTCAGGTATGGGTACACCAGAAGAGTCGAGCGTCGAGTTGGATGAAAATTTCCGAGCAAAGCATTCAGCCTTGTCGGTAGAGGAGGTCAAGACTTCGAACTGGTTGAATAGAGGAGGTATAGAGGGTTTGCACTTATTCAATACACTCTTGCAGAGACGCCAATAATCTTTGGAGCCAAATTTGCGAGATGGAATACGTTCCTTCATTCGAGCCGCAAATAGTGACTTAGCATCATTTAGGACACGCTTACAATCGTTACGGGCGGCGGCAAAGAGACGTCTATTGCAGTCAGACATGTCGCTACGGTATAGGTGGAAGTAGTGGTTCCTATGGGCGATGGCGGCTGAGCAAGCAGCCGAAAACCAGGGGCAGGAGCGCGTCTTAGCCCTATATTTCCTTGATGGGATGAAAGCGTCGATTCAGCTTTAACCCAGGAAGAGACCTCAGAAGCACATTCTTGGACGGGGAGCTTAAAGACTCCATCCCAGGGGACATCGCGGAGGAAATCACGGAACGCGTCCCAGTCAGCTCGTTGATAATAGAACGAAGTTCTAGTGGTAGGAGGTTCTTTATGGGGGGAGGAGTTAAAGGAGATGTTAACCGATACTACTGCATGGTCAGAGTTACCAAGTGGGCATAGTTGCGAGGCGCTGCAGGATTCGGGGATGGAGGTAAAGCACAGGTCGAGTAGAGAGGCTTTACTTACCCGGTTGAGGGGCAAAACAGTGGGGAAGTTAACTATCTGTGTGAGGGAATGGGAGATTGAAAAATTAAGCGTTTGAATGCCTGCATGGTCAGTAGTAGCATTCTTAAGCCACAGAGTGTGATGGGCGTTAAAGTCTCCAAACACAAAAAAATGTGAGCAAACGGGTGGAGGGAGAGAGCCTTGTCTATGTTGTCTGAAATGCTATCAAGTATCTCACAGTCTTGAGAGGATGGAGAGCGGTAAAGGAAGAAGAGATAGCTTACCGCATTGAGGAGAGAGAGACGGAGACACATGTATGACTGGTCAGGCGATTCAAGAGAGGACTCTCTGGCCAGGGGAGATGTTCCTTGACGTAGACACCAAGACCGTGCATGTGGGTTAGAGAGTCTTTTCTGAGGAGAGGAAGATAGCCGGGGATCG
>CAHIKZ030005106.1:3285000-3297500 GCA_903632075.3 Acanthosepion pharaonis
TGCGGGCGTGTGTGTACGTGTGTAAGCGTGTACGTGTGCGTGCAAGTATGTACATAAGTTTCAAATGCCGTTGTTATTACTTCTTTTCATTAAGTATAAATTTACTGGGTGAAACAGCAAAATTGTCCAAATCGTGTCACAGCATATTTGCTCACCCCATATAATGTGTAATATCTAAAAAAAAATGTCAAAATAATTAAGTTTCTTTTTTCTAGGTTTTCAAATAAGACGCTTAGTCCTCTTGATACCATTTGTAGTAAGAATCGCTGGAAGACCCTTTGAACAATTGAGCTAAAAAGAGAAAAAGTTAAGATTGGTTTGTGTTAGCCCCACTGTCTTCTCAACTGAGCAATGATGAGGTCTTCACTAATGGTACCAACATTTATACTCTGGCTTTCATCTTCAAAGTCCATTCAAGAACCATGAAGAGAACGGTGAATAATTTAAAAAATTGGTAACAATAGAAAGGAAAACTGGATCGGGAGGTCACAACAAGAAGAGGGATCATCGTCTTTACTTAGAGCTAAAGATATCAATTAGAAAAGTGCCAACACAGTTCATAAGATGTTTGGCATGTGAGAGAGAAGTTTCTGCTATGACAGTTTAAAGAGCAGTAAAATGAAATCGTACGTGAAACCTGTGAGACAGCTTGTTACTCCAGGACAGGAAGTTAGAAGGTTAGAAACGGTAAGGGTTATCTTTAATAAGTTGGAAAATGATCCTGAAATAATATATATATATATATATATATATATATATATATATATATATATATATATATAATTGAAGTTTATTTCAAACCTTCATGAGCTTCCGATCCTTAGCTGTGGTCAATTAATAATGAACATATCATTTTCGTTTATGATCGATGTCATCACGATTCTTCCGTTAAGCTCGGAGAGTAATTATATATTCTTATTGCTCCTAGTAGAGTCCAACCTAGGAGAATTCCAATAAGACTTCTTTAATCATTTCAAAGATGCAACGGTTCAGAGTTTAATCTAATAAACGGAAAATTTTGCTTTTATATGATTTGAACGATTTTACTGTGACACCAGGTATATTCATCTCTTCGCATATATCTCCCTCTGTTAATTAATCTATTCAAATATCAATAAATCAGTGGATATGACAATGAGGATAACAGTTCGAATCATGAAAATAATGCAAGTAATCATAATACCTCATCTCAGAGATCCATTCACCTAAAGAAGGCCGGAGCGTAAAACGGCCGAAATGCTGTGAATATGGCAATGAAGATGGGGATACCAGTTAGAAGCTTGTAAATAATGCAAGTAATCATAATATCTCATCTCAGAGATCCAATCACCAGAAGAAGGCCAGAGCGTAAAACGGCCGAAATGCTGTGAATATGGCGATGAAGATGACGATAACAGATCGAATCATGTAAGTAATGCAAGTAATCATCATACCTCATGTCAGTGATCCAATCACCTGAAGAAGGCCGGAGCGTAAAACGGCTGAAATGCTGTGAATATGGCAATGAAGATGAGGATGACAGTTCGAATAATGTAAATAATGCAATTAATTATAATACCTCATCTCACAGATATAGACTAGTATCTGCAAATATCTATCTCCTAGATGTCTCTTATTTAATAAGGATTTCTTTACCATCTTCATATGATGTAGTCGACGTATTTTCAACTCTGCGGATATCGCAAAAAATGAGCGTCTTCCTTTGTATATCTCGGTATTCACATATAAATATCTGTGAATAAGCACGAGTTTTGAATGACAATTAACGTAGAAAAAATAATAATTTTATCTGTATACGTGTAAAATCGGCGGTTTCAGTAATTCGAAGAGAGCTTGTTTATTGATGAGAGAAGAATCTTCTTTCTTTTGTCAATATAAAACGCGTCCTCCTAAAAATGTGTCTACTCAAATCAATTCTGGCGGACACTGCGCAGGAAAAACTTTACGCACAAACAGTCATTGTGAGTCAAACCTTACTTGCTCAAGAAAGTATAAGAAGATTGTATGAATAGAGGGCGCTACACTTAAAGGTTCATACTTAAAGAATTACATCTTGAGTTATCCCCCTTTTCTTTATTAAATTTATTCAGATGTTTCATTCCTTTTACATCGTCTGTTAGTATTTATTTCTTGTGTTTTTATTACTTTTTTTTTTCTTGTTCTCATTTTATTTCATTTCGTTTACTTCCGCTTTCTTCTTCGTTCCCTCTTCTTTCTTATTTTTCGTTCATTTTTTCCTTTGCTTCTATTATTTTCCTTATTTTTTTCTTTTTCGTTTCTTTTTTCACTTCTACATTTTTGACTCTTTCTTTTTTCTTCTCTTATTACTTGTTTTCAGTTCGCCTTTATTCTTCATCCTTTTTCCTTTGTTCGAATTTTATCTTTTTTTAGTAGCCTTCTTTCTTTTTTTTTTTCCTTCTCACTTCCATTCTTCATCAATAGATTTTTTTCTTTATTCTTTTTTTATCAATCATTTTCTTTCTTTCTTCGTCATTGACTTTCCGTCTTGCTTCATTTTGTTTTTTTATCAATCAATGATTTTTTTCTCTTTCACCTCCCTTTTTCTTCCTTTCAGATTGAATTTTCACATCCCTCCTTTTTCTCCCTTTTTCGTTTTAATTTCTATATGGCACCATATCTTCGTCACATGTTTTCCTATTATTCTGCGCTATTTTTTTTTGATCGCTTCTGCCTCGCTATCTGGCACCGCCAGTTCTTCTGCGTTTGTCTGCACCGTAACTTTCGATTTTCAACTCTGTACTAGTTTCCTGTCTTTTCAATATTTATTTCCCTTGTCTTTCGCGACGTTTTTTCCGCCATAACAATTCAAGCGCAAACAATGACACATTTGATCTGGTTGTCGCGTCGAAAATATATCGAGAACAAAAAGCAGAAAGACGATGGTCAGCCACAGAAATCTCTTATAAATCATTTTCTTCTCGCAATGGTAGTCGTTGTTATCTGTTTTTCCCGTTTTATAAAATGATAAAACGTAAATGTTGACGCTTGCCTATTCAATATAACTTCCAGTGATTTATTTCGTTTTGCCGCCAGTATTAAGTAGTAACATTCGCTGGAAACTAAGTGACATCACATCGCTATAAAACTTCAAGATACTCCACATTCCTCTGATGAAACGACCTTTTAAATTTTTTTTTAAGCATTTCACCCCAAGCAAGGGAAAAGTGCCACTAGCACACAAGGGGTTACAGAGAGTGAGACAAAAGTAAAAAGGCGATGCAGAGATGAGAGGGAATTAGATCAAGGCATCTGAAGATTTCGATTGACATTGTACTTGAAGAATTGAAGATTATAGCTATCAGAGAAGCAAGTAAGAGGAAAGGAGTTCCACAGACGGGAAGTGCAACACATGAAGCTATTGGAGTAAAAGAAACGGCGACATATAACAGTTTCCACAGGGTGACAATGAGATGCCAACCTAGTGTTACGGTTTTTTGGGTATATAACATATATAACTAGTAAGTGAGTCAGAATGACTTATTTCCCTTTATAGTCGACCAATAGAAAGTTGACCAATCAGAAGCGGCACAACACTGTATCCGTCGTGTATAAAGGCGGCCATCTTGTTTCCTCTACCGGAAGGACCAAAGGCGACCAGGAGAAGGATGAACTACACTCTGCTGTGATATCCACTGCAAACCTAAAGTACGCTTTCCTACTGTCTCTGAAATATTCACTGCCAACCTCTGGATTCTATACTCGAAGACGACCGTCATGAAAATGTCTAACACCTAGTAGCACTTTTAAATTCATGTAGTTTGGGAACCAGCGAAAGTAGTCACCGTGAAAGTATTTTTAGAAACTGTTATGGGGACCTACATTCATGGATAAAATAGACTCGTCTATGTCTATATTATGCCTCGCAAGAGGACTGTAGAGGAGTGAACGAATTGACTATGGTTGACTAGGTGTACGACTTCTGTCGAACTCTCTTCTTTGGCAGAGAGGAAACCGGACGAAGCCTTGCCGAAGGGCAAGGTTTCGTCCGGGGAGTTAGACAGGCCGTGAACCCGTCTAGGCGGGTTCAAAGGGTATATTTTTGGCCGAGCCTGCGGGCTCGGAGAAACCCACATTAAACCCAGCCTTGTGTCACATACATTCCTCGTGGGGTGGGGATTGTTACGGTTTTTTTGGGTCTATCCCGTATATGACTAGTGAGCGAGTCAAAATGACTTATTTCCCTTTATAGTCGACCAATAGAAGGTTGACCAATCGTAAGCCGCCCAACACTGTATCCGTCGTGTATAAAGGCGGCCATCTTTGTTTTACCAGAGGCAACTTGTCCGGCGAACAGGACAGACGGAAGAACCACGCTCTGCTAGCTTGCTACGATATCCACTGCGAACCTGCACTACGATTTCCTACCGTCTCCGAAATATTCACTGCCATCCTCTGGATTCTATACTCGAGGACGACCGTCATGAAAATGTCTAACAAATATTAAATATTAATATTTAATATTAAATGTTAAATATTATGAATGAGTTGACTACTGTACTTAGCCGTCAGACGGACGTGCAACGCTTCTCTATTCGTTCTTTTTGTTAATAATACGTTTTCACTGAATTGCTGAGTTCCAGTTTTCTTTCGGACCTCTTCCCGGTCCACAACAGAAACACAGGGGAAAGTAAGCGTAGACGTGATGCCAGATCGGGACCAATCATATCCGTCTCTGGATTTTGTCGTGGACCTTGAGACGAACAGCGGTGGCTCCAGATTATATATAGCAGCAGTAATGCTTGCAAGGGTGAATGGTTGATTTATAAATTTGAAGGATGGACTTAGGTGAGAAAAACATTCTGGCGCGACACATGGAACCAAATTTCCACGCGGTAAATGAAGCTATTGATTCAATGTATTCGTTCCATCTCAGGTCAGCGGACAGTGTGAGACAAAGCAGGCGCAGGGAGACGCTGACCTGGAGTTGAGTGTCAGACATTATGGGAGGCAGGGAGGGTTCTCTGCAGTGGGTAAAAACAGTGTAGGAGAAAGTGGTTCAATGTTATATATATATATATATATATATATATATATATATATATATATATATATATATATATATATAAACTGAATGGGTAAATATAGGTAGTTATACGAGCAAGCGATCATATACAAATACATATAAATACTCTATAGTGTAAGAAAAAACAGTGCTCAATGTTAAGAAACAGAGCTATTTAATATATATATATATATATATATATATATAAAAGAAAGAAATATACATAATATCTTACATTAATTGCAGGACTCCGATTTCATGCGATGCAATTTTCAAGTGCTGGAAATATTACCAGTATCTGAAAATTGCTTCGGTATGAAACCTGTAATTTCTCAATTAATCTAAGATATAATGTATATTTCTTCTCTCTCTCTCTCTATATATATATATATATATATATGTATGTATGTATTTACACAAACACACACACACATATATATATATATATATATATATATATATATATATATATATATATAATTATTTATTTAAAAATATGATTCCAAATCGCGACATAAGAAGTCCCATGTTTCAAAACAAGAGCCGAAAACTTCAATATAATTATTTAAATTAAATTGAGTTAAAATAAGCTCTGTTCCATCTTCAAGCGAAATTTTATTTTGGAATAACGTGTTTCTTAAATTTACGTGTTTTAAAAATTGAAATCAAAATTTCCATGGTAACAGCTAGGGCAAATTGTTTAAGTTGGGTAGGCGGGTGTTAATGATAAGTATCAGTATAGAGTTACTTTCGTAGATGTCAAGTCAGGGAAAGGTAGGAGTGCCTAAATTTGAAACGGAAGATGTATTAACCCTCGTCTAGTTTGCATGTCTATGGAGATTTATTTATTTTTTTATTTTATTTTTATTTTATTTTATTTATGCTCTACTTTTGTATCGAGCACTACTTTTTAAAAATAATAACTAAAATACTAAGGGACTTTGGATTATTTACCTAACTAGTTCCTTCCTATTTTCTATATATTTTCACACACACACACACACACACATATATATATATATATATATATATATATATGTATTTACACAAACACATACACATACATACATATATATATATTGTTAAAACTTGAATAATTTTTCCAACAGGCATACAAATCTGTATGCTTACCGATGAACGTACGTACAGAAAATAGCTTATATTCCATTTAAACGATACGCAAGAATAATCAGTTCTACTATCAAAGAAATATATCAAAGTTGCAAATCGTAGCAAAGGACATGTATCTGGAGAACCGAGTTCAAGTTTACTCTCAGGCATTTTATGCTTACTTTCTGTTTAAGCTGTACAGAACTGCCTAGAAATATCTCTTCTTACCCCTCTCAATTATAACTAAATTAACAGGGCAAACACGACCCTAAATACCAGGATTGTGCCCCGCATTGTATGAGGACTGACATTCATTAACAATGCTGCACTTTTTTCTTTTTTGTACTTTTTACTTGTTTGTTTTTGTACTTTTTTCCTTGTTTCATTTTGGACTTTTTCTTCATTTGTTTTTGTATATATTTCTTTGTTTTCCTTTGTACTTTGTTCTTTTCTTTTTGTAGTTTTTCATTATTTCTATTTTGTGCATTTTCTTTCTTTCTCTTTATATTTATCTTCCTTGTTTCTTTTTGTACGTTTTTCTTTTTCTTTTTTTCCTTGTTTCTTCTTATACATTTTTCCGTGTTTCTTTTTGTACTTTTTTCTTGTTACTTTTAGTAATTTTCTTTATTTCTTTTTGTACTTTTCTTTATTTCTTTTTGTACGTTTCTTTGTTTTTTTGTGCATTTTTCTTTGTTTCTTTTGGTAATTTTCTATGTTTCTTCCTGTAATTTTCCTTTGTTTCTTTTTGTACATTTCTTTTGTACTTAGCCTTTTTAATGCGATTTCAATGTGTAGTTAGATTTTTGCGTAGACTTTTCCATCCTCTGTTAAAAAGGGTACC
Organism: Acanthosepion pharaonis; assembly: GCA_903632075.3. Classification (NCBI taxonomy): domain Eukaryota; kingdom Metazoa; phylum Mollusca; class Cephalopoda; order Sepiida; family Sepiidae; genus Acanthosepion; species Acanthosepion pharaonis. The sequence goes on from CAHIKZ030005106.1 coordinate 3,291,975, forward strand.
TTTTGACCTTTTTAAACGTGTTTAGCTATTGGTTTAGTGGAATAACGCTCTCCGAAAACAACCCCTATCGCGGCAATGAATTAAGTCATTGAAAATTTATTAAATTTAACATCAAAAATCTAAAAGTAACAGGTCAGGTTTTCGTCTTCAGGAAACTGAGTGGCTCTCTGTGATTTTCAATTCCAACATAAGCCATTTATTTCACAAATTCAAGATAATCTGACTCCCTTTTATTGGTTGCAAAACTATTTTCCCTTTTGTTTTATTCGTATTTTTAAATTTGTATCGTTTTTTGTTTTGTTAATGGCGAAAATGTTTGAAACAAAAATTAGTCTGAATTTTCCATTTCCTGTCGCCTAACGAATCTTTTAGCAAAGTTAAAACTTTATGCAGTTATTAGAATGATTCTTAAACTCTGCCACCCCGATGCTTGCTTTTCCATTCTGCATTCACTCTTGTGGTTAAGCTGCGGCTTCAATGGTTCAAAAAGCTGCCCCCTAAAATCTTACAGCATCTACCGTCAGACCCCGTTGCCGCCGTTTAACTCTCTGCGATCAGCGCGCTGTTAAAAAAAAAACTGTTGACCATGTTTACCGCAGTCTCTGAATATGGAATCCAGTGAAGTCCATAATCTGTTCAATATCAGAGGTCGGCAGTGAAGATTCAGAGAAAGTAGCGGTTGTTAAGTAAATCTTTAAGTCTTCGATATCAGGTTGGCAGTGCAGACAATTTGGGAGGAAAAAAATGGCTGCCTTTATACACGTCGCATTGAATATTTTGAGCTTTCTGATTGGTTAACCGTTCTATTGGTGAACTACAAAATGAGTCAACTCATTTAGGCTAGCTCACTAGTACATAATACCCAAATAACTGCTACAAAAACAAATTAGAAAACGTTAACAGGTAATATTAACTGTTGTGTAACATCTGCTCCAGTTACCAGTGTAATTTGCATTAATAAAAGGAGCAGATTTTAAGCAACGTTTGTTTCCGAAGCCTCTTCTCAACTCTTTTCTTTGTCATTTATTTACATAAACACTTCAAACAAGTTATTTACGGTTTTCCCTCTTCTTTCACTATCTCTTGTGACGGTTTAATTCTCCAAGTTTTCTTTCTGCATTATTTGTCACAGGAATTTCAACTGTTTTTTTTCCTGATTTTCTGTAGAAGATTTCTTTTTTCGATTCATTCAATTTAAAAACTTCTACGTTAATCACATGCTACCTCCATCGGATTTCCGTATTCTTCGGCAGAAACACATTGTTCCAAGTCTCATCTTCATCTTCATCTTTGAGGAAATCTTCATGAATTCTCTAGCATTTTAGACGATTGATATAACATAGCAGTTCAGCATTAATTCCTTGGTTTCAAACGACATTTTCCTGCCTGTTAATAATTTGTTTACCCTTAGTAAAATGTCTATACTAGTACGATTCTGATGTCTATCATCCATAGCTCTAATTTTCGAAGGTACTTGATGATCATACGTTGTGTTTACTTACAGTTAATAATTAAATGTTTTATTTGTTTTCCTTGATACATTTTCAAAGATTTCCTGCGGCATTCCTTTCTGTGTCTGCCATCAACAAGATGTTAATATTTTGCTAAGATTGTTGCCCATTTATAATAAATCCTTACAGGTTTTCTTGTTCTTTATATTTGCCTCATTACAAAAGTTAAATAAATCCGGCAAGAGGACATCGTTTTTTTAATCATTTTACCCCAAGTAAGGCAATAAAACCGTTAAGACGCTAGTAGTAACTAAATATGAAAACATCTGAGATAAAAAAAATATATATATATATATATATATATATATATGTATATTATGTCGACAGGAAAATAAAAGAACAAGATTTAAATAAACATAAAACAGGCTATTGACAATGCATTTAAATTTTTCAAGATCAAAGTTGATAGAAAAGCAAGAGACCGGAAGGGAGTTCCACAAGCGAGAAGTGCGAGGGAAGAAACATCTTGGATTACGGACCTTCTTAAATACATATTCTATCCGCATGCAGGCAGTTTACTCTCAGATAAAGCTCTTGAATAGTCGTAAAATCCAAAGGATTTGTCTATATTTGTAATTATTTAAATTATTTACATTGTTCGGTCTGTGGTTCTCATCTTTATTGCCATATTCACGACGTTTCGGCTGTTGTACTCTCCAGCCTTCTTCAGGTGATTGCAAAAAGCAATAACAACAACAAAATTTGCAATATGAGCTCTTGTAAAAACGGTTACTGAGACATTAAATTAATAGTCCCAAAAGTTCATACACTGGACACATGGCTCAGTAGATAAAAGCGTTGGTTTGATCCAGTGACTTAACCAAGAGAGTTGTGAGTTCAATACCTAGCTTCTGCAGTGGAGCGTTAAGTTAAAAGCGATAAATGAGACATGCGGAAGAATCACGACACGTAGACAATCTTCCCTGGTGTGCGAAATGAAGCGTTCAGTTCGAAATAACGGAGACTAATGTCGGGAAAATGAAAAAAAAAAAGAGAAGGGCAACACTGTAAATAAATAGCCAAAGGTTTTTCTATATTTCTGAGATGAGGTATCATGTAAACTATTTACATTATTCGGACGATTGTCCTTATCTTTGTCTTTGACTGACCACATATGGAAAGAGAAGGGAGATCACCGCCCTCTGTGGGATCAGGTTGAGATCATAGACAAAGAACACCATTGGGAAATTCGTAAACTTAAGGAATCAGCACATATGCTAGGCCACAAAAATCTCTTGAGCCGACCAAGCATAGAAATGAATACAATATGGGAACCAGTAATAAAGTGTGCCAGAGAAAAGCGATAATAACAAAATAAAATTGCAATATGAGCTCTGGTAAAAATCAAGCAATGATAACAGCAAAAATTACAATATGACCAAAAATGGTTGCTGAAGACATTAGATTTATAACACCCAGAAATTCATACACAGATGTCCTCATGGCACAGGGGATAAAGGCGTTAGTTAGATCCAGTAACAGGACCCAAAGTGAGTCCAATACCAGGTTAAGGCAATGGAGAACTTGGAGAGGGGAATTAACAGGATATAACTGACAACTGACATCCATTAAAACATGGCACGTGGAACTAGAACAGTCTACCCCAGTGAGCTAAATAGAGAGTTGAGTTCGACATTCCAATCACCTGAAGAAGGAAACGTTGTAATAAATATGGCGACAAAGATGAGGACAATAGTCCAAAGGTTTATTGAAATATGGGGTTTAAAGTTAATTAATAAATCGACACGCACTCATGTCTTCTTTCGGATCAGCCAGAACTCTCATAACAATTATCATTATTGTTATCTAATCTATCAGCATATATGTCAGCGACATGTTTGAAATTGTCTCATTTTTGTGCCGTGTCACATTCTAATATCATTCCCAAATTAAGCTTGCCTAGCAGTTTAAACATTTATTTGTGACGTACTATACCAAACGCTACAACATTTAAATAAATAATGATTTCCTCTTTGGATTTAGAGGAGAGAAATAGATAAAAATTTAAAAGGAATTTTCAAGGAAAATAAATAATTTAGTAGGGAAAAAGAAAATGAAAAAATACGCCAAATTCAATAGGAACAGAATTCAACTAAAAAACACACCCGGAAAACACAAGCAAATGCTTAAAGTGTAAAAAATATTAGAAGGAAAGGAAAAAAAAAAACAATTTTTAAAAGTTGCAGAAAATAAGCCGTGTTAAAAGTTATATATTTTTCGCTTCTCTCTAAAAGAAAAACAATTGAAATAAAGAATAATATCGGAAAAGCAAAATGAATATTGGCGCGATTCTCACGTATGGATGGGTGCACATAACACTTTGATTTGAAAAGATGATGGATTGACTAATGCATGTTAAAAGGGAAAGGAAACACGTAGAAGAGTTAAAAAGTTTAATGAGATCATTTTTTCACTCTGTTACAAGCTGCAGCGCAATCTTCAAGCCTGTATATCTCCTATCTAATTCATATATATATATATATATATATATATATATATATATATATATATATATATATATATATATATATGTATGTATAAATCTTGTGGTGCAGTTTAATTTATATTCCAATGAATCATTCATACAAAAAAGTAAATTAGTAAAGTTAATAATATAAAATGGCGAAATCCCTTTGCTAACTAAATTTTAAAGATGCATTAACTCAGTAATCAATCGATGAATGTTATGATCCTTGTTTTTTTAAAATTATAAACTGTATTAGTTTTACCTTAAAAACGCAAGTACTTTCGACGTTTCTATTAGTCATCATCAGACATAGAAATTATTTTGTGGACCATTATTTACTTATAAATTATGGTCATAATTAATTTTAAAAAACAGATGTGTCGGCAATTTACAGTTAATTCACTCTTTTGGTCGAGCGGGGATTTTTGTCAGCAAATCGAATAATTTCTAATTATTGATGTAAGAATAAAAAGAAAGGCTCGTTTACTTCTCCACCCAGTAACCTCTCTCACACTGGCGGGAATTGCCATAACTCTCGCTGCTCTATCGTCGCTTCCCGGGAAATTGCTAGCACGAACTACATCCCCTGGCCCTCCAATTCAAACCTTCACGGCAAGGACACACAAGGCGTCTTCCATAGTAGCAAACCACCCACATTCCCTCCGTATTCCATCGGTTAGAAGTAAGTTCTACTCTAACAGCTTCTTTCCTCGAAACACTGCTCTGTGGAACTAACTTCCAAGAGGTTGTTTTCCCGATCGCTAGAAACTTAACCTGTTCAAGGCGAGGGTAAACCGACATCTTACACACTTATACGCAGAAATCGCCTTCTAACTTAACCCGCTACCACAAGTGGCCTCTAGCCTTTGTAGTGGGTAAACTTTAATGTAAAATAAAGAAGAAAAGATATAGTGAGATGGGCATTAAGAAATTGATATGTATATTATTATACATATTGATATTTCTGAAATGAGGTATTATGTACATTTTTTACATTATTCGGACTATTGTCCTTATCTTTATTTATAATACCCAGAAATTCATACACAGAAGGACACATGGCAAAGTGGATAAAGCCGTTGGTTAGATCCAGTGACAGGAACCAAAGAGTTTGAGTTCAATACCTGGTTAAGTCAGTGGAGAACTTGAAGAGGGAAATTAACAGGAGATAACTGATAACTGGCACCACTTAAAAACATGGCACGTGGAACTGGAACAGTCTACCCCAGTGAGCGAAATAAACGGTTCAGTTCGACATTCCAACGATCTGAAGAAGGCCGGATCGTACAACGGCCGAAACGTTGTAATAAATATGGTGACAAAGATGAGGACAATAGTCCGAATAATGTAAATAATGATATATATATATATATATATATATATATATATATATATATATATATAAATTGAGGTAGATAGAGAGGTAGACAGATACACAAAAATATACTGATATATATTGAGTCAGTATTAAGTTCTCAAACCAATACCAAAGGGTAAAATGGTATAAAACAAGAAAGAAGAAAGAACATGTACGTCAGCCGAAAATAA